>ONZP01000449.1:0-76299 GCA_900312805.1 Fusarium torulosum
GGATGGGGGGGGAGGAGGAGGGATCCTCATGTCTCGCTCGGTCCTCTCTGTCTCGTCACAATCTCTTGGCCATTTTCACTCTTTCGTGCATCTGCATCTGCAGCTCTTTCTTCAAGCCTCGTCCCCTTTTTTCGCTTTTCTCCGCTCGAATATTGCTTTTTTCCCCTTCTTTGCCCCATATTATCTCTCTCTCTCTCTCTCTCTTGTTGAAGTGTCTCTGGCGTTGCATGATCTGAGTCGTCCCTGTTGGTTCCTGACTAGCCTCCCACCCGTTGGTGGATTTTCGCCCCAAAGGGTCGCGACTTACACGCGCAGAAAATGCATTCCTCTAACCCAGAATCAATGTTTTAGTTGGCGGATAGTATTGGCTCCAGCCCCTGGGGACGATTTTCCTGCTCTAATTACATGGCTTGGGGGGGATGAAGTGAGACCTCAGAAGACTAGTGTCTTTTTACTATCTCGAGGAATTGAATATAAGGATTGGGAAGAATCCTCTCTTGCTGATAGTATCATTATCCCTCGTCCTTTCTCTTCTCCCTCAAGAGTTCTATCCTACCAATAATTCCATCTTGAATCATCTCCCTCGTCCTTTAGCAAGATTCCTTCTCTTCGTTTCCAGCAAGAGGATCCATCCCATCAAGCTTGAAGAAACAATTCAATACAATACCGAATACCATCAAACAATGACTGCCTGTACCTACCGAGAAGCGTCTTCGTACGCCCCTGTGTTTCCTTCTCCTCTCAACCCCACAAACCATGGACCAGAGAACAAATGTGGCCCTGCACGCATCGTACGCCGAAGACGCAGTCGATCTGGCCGAAGAGGACCTCCTGGATCACACACTCTCACCCAGCGATTTCTCCGTGTCAAGGCTGCCGATGCCTGGAGGGGACATGTCTTGAGTGCTCAGGTCGCTAAGTATGAAAGCGCCGAAGCAGCTGTTATGGCTTTCAGCGGACCTAAGAACAGAGTAAGTTTCTACAATACAGACATTATCGATATTCGCATACTAACAACTTCTAGAACTGCTACCCTTCAATGCCCGGCCTGAAAAACCTCGGCCTCAACTTCTCCCTCTCTGACGCCCACCGTATCGCCAGCAGCATCCGTCTACCAGATCTATCATGCCCCAAGACAAGACGCATGCTCCTTGCCATGGGTCTCGTAGGCCTTTTGCCCGCTCTCAAGGTCCGCGATATGCTCAGAGCAGCCGAGTCATTATGACTTGCATTGGACGGCGAAGACAAAAGTTGTGATAATAATGTTCTTTTTTATGGGAATTGCGATTGTGAACCGCTACTTTCTGGTGCGGCGTTATTGGGGAGAGGTTTCTATAGATATACCCGCGTACTTACGCCTGTTTGCCTTTCGTTTTCACTCCAGTCTAATACAACCAAATATTTCTTTCACCATACCAAAAAATACAAAGTCCGATACACCTCCCATATCCCGTGCTAGCTACGTAGATATCATACATCGTCTAAAGTTACACGTGACTTTCTTTACTTATTGATCTTTTTCCTTGTACTTCTCCTCCACGGGTTTAGTAGATCCTGGTTTCTCAGCAGCTGCACCAGCTGATGTTTCCTTAGGCGGGCTTTGGCTGTCAGGGTCCTGAACTGAGTGGTTGACTTGCCATATAGCTCTCTCGAGCTCTACCTCAAGAGCGGGCATATCAAGAGTTTCTGAGAAAGTCTGGACTTCCTTTTGGGTTAGGAGAGCACGTTCCTTGTTGTCGGGCTCTTCAGCAGGTGGGGCATGTAGCGCATAGAGCTGGTCGAGCTTCTCACAAGGAGCAGATCGCAGTAGCTTGTGCTCTAGAAGCCATTGAAGATGATTACCACCCGAAATCGCTCGGAAATGAGACCAGGCTCTGTAGACAAGATAGAAGAAAGGTAGGTTGGGAATGCTATATGGTGTTAGTCAGCAGTTCAAGAAGAAAAAGCCAAAAAAAGCAAAGATGATACTCACATGGGTACCAGGGCAAATGGGATGGTAATTGGCATGCCCACAATACACCACACAAGCCGCTTCCGATGCAGCGCCTGCCGCTCCGTCGCAAGAGTCTTGAGAATACCCTCAGCTTTGCTAGGCGGTATCACGGAGCTGGGGAAGCACAGATCGACCTTCTCCCTCCCCTCGACGTTATTCTTATCGCGGGAGGACAAAGGCGGCACAGACTTGAGGCCCCATTCCTCGTATGGGATACGTCGAAAGGCGTAGTTTCCATAGTCGACGACCTTTCGCTTCCAGCCAGACTCCATCTTCTCCCACGACGCCCATGTTTTGGCGGCCCAGGCGGTGCCCTTGTCGGCATATGTTCGACTCTGTGGCGCAGTCTTGGCCTCGAGGCGTTTTGCGTAGAGCAGCGTTCGCCGCGTCGAGAGCGGGAGGAGGTATATTCTCATGGTGGTGGTAGTAGTGGTGGTGATTGGAGGCCGCAGCTTATAATATATCGGTGCGATGCGCCAAGCACGAAGCGAAGCTGTCGGCAGGTAGATCCCTCAACTGCGGGAGTCGCCAGAAGAAGAGAAAAAAGAGAGTCGTAGAAGCTGCACAAGAAGGAACTATCGCAGCATGACACTTGTGATATGGTATATATAAAGGTTCGTTTTAAGCTTGTTGGCGCACGGATAGAAAAGAAGCCGGTGAAGGAAACAACGAATTGCCTCGTTACACTTCCGGATATTCAACAAGAACGTTTTTGGTTAGGAATTTCCACAGGGGGGTTTTGGGCTGGAGGCCGTGGCGAAGCTGACGACGATAGTAGGGAAAATGGTTTCGATTTTTCAATTTTTTCAATGCTGTGCTGTAAGGCGATGTTAGCTTGGGGAGATAGAGCTCCAGACCTTGAATTTTGGAGTTGGAGGCCCCCAGGGCGACGGTGACGCACATGGTC
This sequence comes from Fusarium torulosum, assembly GCA_900312805.1. Classification (NCBI taxonomy): domain Eukaryota; kingdom Fungi; phylum Ascomycota; class Sordariomycetes; order Hypocreales; family Nectriaceae; genus Fusarium; species Fusarium torulosum. The sequence continues at coordinate 2,901 of ONZP01000449.1, forward strand.
GTCATGGTTGGAGAGGGAGAGAGAATACAGCGATACTTGGTTAACACGTGCAGTTGTTCTCTGTAATAACTTATAAGGGCCTCTAATACACCACGAGATAGTATGGTTGGATACTGCAGACAGTCGTATAACACGGGTTTTTATTATATGTATGCACACCTCCAACACCATCTGATTTACACTTCTCATGATTGATTGCGATTTGTACCTGGCCAAGAGATTTAACCCTGCACGATTCAACCTCGGCGGGGTCCACATGATGAACCCCCGCCACATATCGACACCATCGCCAATTCTGGCAATCAGCCTCCATAGTGCGAAAATTTGAGAAGCTTGTCCATAATCCCTCGGGCGAATGGTTTAGTGGTATAATACTCCCTTAGCATAATTCATCCGAATAATCTGGGAGTGGTCCAGGGTTCGATTCCCTGTTCGTCCAATATTGGCGGTTAGAATCCGCTATTATACCTTCTTTTTGCCTTTTCTGCCTCTGTATCTCAACCATGTCTTCTTATGCACATATGTTAACCATCGCTAGTTTCTTTCTTTTTGCGTGGTAGTTCTTCCAAAACGTCCGATGAATTGAAGAACCACGTAAAGCCCTTGGTAACATGGTACTGACCATCGTCCACTCTAGCCACCAAGACTTCACCTTCACCTTCACTACCCACTATCAACAACCACTCCCTAAGCACAACCAAAGCTCAATCACACATACTCTCAGACCTAACTTCATCCGAACTCCTAAACCCTCTTCCTCTAGCGTGGCCACTATGTCTCAGTCTCACATAGATCTCGATCTGAACGGCCTAACAATCCGTCACGAACTCCTGTAGCCTTTCGTTATATGCAGGGAGGCAGGACCTTTCAATTAGCCTACCGCATCTCATTTGCCCACTTCCCCATCTTTGCTACCATGGAGAAGATCATTTTTGACTCAGCTGCACCTTTCAGCTGCAAGTCACACACACATACATACATACACACAGAAAGTCAAAACCAGACGTTTGGGATCCGTACCTGAAGAGGCCTGAGACATGACCCTAGAAACTGAGACCTACAGCTTCTTCAAGCACCGAACTTTAGTCTGCTTCGTTCGAGTTCCGGTTTGTGGCCACGTCTTTTGCTTTGTTCTCGTGTATTGTCCTTTCTAGATTCCATGGCCTTGGTATCAACCCGTAGTCTGATACGATAAACCCGCCTGTAACTAACGCCTTCGTATAACCTTCTATGCTTTATGTAAACCCGTCTCTTCTCAACTTGTAGTCATACAATTCTGCACTTATAAAAGCCCAGACATGTCTATTCATCTTGACCCTTAGCTCCCCCCACCATCATGCACGGGACTCTTCGACCGTGATGCTGCTCCCTTGCCCACAATCTTCTCCGCCCAGTTCCACCCATCCGATGGCCCCTGCGCCTCCTTGCCCTTGTCCTGCTGACGGAGTGCCGACGGCGTTGTCGGTCCGGGCAGGTCTCCAAAGTCTAGATCACTCTCGCAGTCGCTATCGTGCCAGTCCCGGTCGCTCCACGTCACCGAATCTGCTCGTTCTGCCTTTGGTCGTTGAGGCGTTGAAGCATCGCTGCCTTTCTTCGGCTCTGATGCCCTGGGTAGATCCGAGACCTTGTCGAGGGCCTCCCGAGACTCGCTGTCCGTTCGGGTCATGCCTGCCAAGTTGTCTCGACTCTTCTTCAGCTCCGCGCCGTGCTCGTCAGGTGGTTCGTTTACGTTGCGGGCCCGCTCGCGATTATGCTCATCCTCATCGCGGAGGCGAGAGGCCGCCGAGTCGCTGAAGTGCGCATCAACCATGTGCTTGACTACTGGCCAGCCATATGCGTTCGCAAACATACGGCGGACAAAAACGTTGTTGTGAGCGTCAGGCTCGACCTTGACAAGGACCTTCCTCCAAGACAAATCTTTGTGATAGGCTCTCGCAATCTTCTCTTCGACACGCATGTTAGATGTGTCAATGACTTCGTGAATATCCTTATCCGGGGTTGTGTTTGGTGTATCATCATAGTCCTTGGAGGACAATGCGCTGTCTTCGTGGTTCACACCCGGGTAAGGGGATGAGCCAGTGCTGCTAGTTGAGGCCTGCCCGATTGAGTTCTGTCGTTGGCTAGTCTTCCTCCTAACCAGTATCGATTGACGTCTCTTCAGTGGCGGTCCCGGTATATCAGTTGGGTGATAGACACGATCATGGAAGATGGTTCGCGGTCGTTTGGTCGGATCAATTAGATACTCAACATCGGGCATCTTAGGGTTGAGTAGATCGCCAGCTGATTCAAAAATGGTCGTTCTTGGCGGAGCTGTCATCTCATCTTCGCCCTCGTGTCCCGTAGTAACCTTGGACTGCTGAGCTGAGGCCAATTCAGAGCCACTATCGACTGAAGCATCACCTAGTTCATCAAGCTTGCGAGTCTGACTCTTGGAGTATATCCTCCTCTGCTTCTGTGACACATTGGGAGGCTTCGGTGGCTCATTGCTCTTGAAAAAGTTAAAGAAACCCGCCAATGGCCCACTGTTAGTCGAATCAGCAGAGTCAGAAGGAACATCATCGCCGTATGGCGTCGCCACAGATCGCAGACTTGCTCTGTCGTCATCAACAATCACTGTGCTGGATGGCTGTGGAACCTCACGCATATTCTCATGAGTTTCTCGAGGCGATGAAGTACCGGACTGGCCCACCGACCGTTCTCCCGACATAAGTTGCTTCTGACGAGAAGAGTTCCCCTGGTTCGAACCGGTTAACTCGGCCCATCCAAATCCGACAACGGTCTCGACCAGGCCAGCATCTCGCCGAGCTTTCTCAACACGCCCAAGTCCCTGCCAATCCAGGAACAGCAGACAACTTGTGCGAAGCGGGACAATGCCATCGTTGACCACGTTGGAGTATACAGTTCGGTTGCGGAACTTCTTCAGTGCTATATGTGCAGGTCCGGTTGGCAGGATCCTCAGGAGTGGTTTCGACTCAGGCTGTGTCTCTCCGTAAACCTTCTTGTGTGCCGTCTCGCCCAAATTTCCCACAATGGCACCCCAGCCACTTCGTGCAATCGTAGGCGCTCTCCATGTTAGGCCAAGATCCTTTCCCGTCCTGCCAACAAGGCCAGAGTCTAGGGCGAATTTGACGTATAAGGGGTTTTCATTGCTCAGTCCCAGAAATGGTGTAGCCAGGGCAACAAAGTTGATCGGCTTAATAAGATCAAAGAATTGTGGTGAGTGTTTTTGTACATATGCGATGGCGTATGTCTGAACAAGTCCGCCGAGGGAGTGAGCAATGAAACTTATGCTCGTAATTTTATATGGCCGTTCTGCCTTGTGCAAATGTGCACCATCTTTGCCAAGGTGAATAGTACTGTGCTTGTGTACTGCCTGCTGATGGGGATCGTTCTTGTCAAAGCTATGGGTCAGTGTATCACCCATTCCTTTTCCTGTTGGTAGAAATGGCTGATCTGGGTATGTCATGGACAGCACGTATCTAGCGAGCCTCTTCCCGAGATACTTAATCCCACGCTCGGTCTTTGTCGAGTTGCCCGAATAACCCCGTACAATAACTTCCTCGTCGTCATCATCTTCGTCGTCTTCACCGTCCACCTTGTCTATATCTTTTGTATCGTGCGAATCCGACTCGGCGAGACCGTTACCAGATTGTTTTCTTGCGGCTCGTTCCCGGGTCCGCCTAGCCTTGGCATCGATCTTGGCTTGTTTGACAGCTGCATCAATGCTCTCTTTCATGAAAAGCATATCGGCGCCAAGATTGCTGTGCAGACCATGCGTCAGAACCACCAGGTGGACCTTTTTTCGCTTCTGGTTGGGCTTCTCTGATTTTGCAGTGTCGTCCTCCGCTCCGGGTTTACCAGTATTGACCACGCTCTCTATATGTTGATCTGGGCCTTGGCGACCTTCAGCACGCTCTTCACCCTGATCATCCCAGCCTGGAAGTCTGGGAGTATTCCACAGTGTTGCAGTATCTTCGACCTTGACTTGTATCGCCCGAGAAAAGACACCACGAGGCTGCGCAGGATGATGTCCATCCTTGGCCCCAACGCCCTGCTGATGGTCACTGATCTTGCCAGGCTGCGCAACTTGAGCTTGACCACCGGCCATAGCGCCCGAACTGCTCAAGTTCAAGGACTTCTTGTCACGAGCGAGGACAACCTCGAAGCCGACGGCAGCCGAAGTCGAGAAGAGAATCTGTGAAGAAACCTCAACAATCCAACTAGCACTCTCATGATCATGAGACGGACCCTTTCCAAAGCCACCGTGGCTTCCTAGTCCAGCACTCTGCCTAATAGTAACCGGAACTACAAGCTCGCACTCCCAAGAGCCACCGGCCTTGACCATGGGCTCAAACTCTGGAACGCCATAACGCTCGGGGTATTCGAATTTCTCGTTGGGGTCGAAAGCTGCAGGATAAGCGGCGGCGCAGAGTGTATACGGTCCGTGGACGAAAGCGGCGCGGAGGGCGATGGCTGAGGTGTTGCGCACACGAAGGTAGAGCTTCTCGGGGGACGGCAAGATGCGGTCTTGAGACGGTGTGTATGTGATGGTATAGCGGATGACCTCGCCTGTTTTGAGGCTGCCGACTTGGTGGAGGAGAAGCATCTCGGCGCAGCGCAGCAGAGGCGCAGGCGAGTGTTGGCTTAAGAAATCGTAGTAAGAAGGTTGGACGAGAGTAGGAGAGTTTGCACGTGCTTGGTTGAAGGCCGTAGTTGGAGTTGTCGGTAAATCAGAAAGCAGCTTTTGACGTCACCATAACTTGAGCACTCGTATCCAAAGTGGAATATAGTAGGAACAAGTTTAACAAGTATTAACAGAATCGATTCAGAAGAAGATGACAGCAAAAAGGGACGTCAACCGAGGGAGCCGAGTTCGGAAGGAGTGGTGACCGTGACCGTGACCGTACAGACAGGACAAGACAAGACAAGACACACGAGACGGAAAAAGGGTTCTAGAAACTCCAACTGCACATCTACTAATGAATGAATGCATGTACAATGACGGTAAGCTTCGCCCTGGTCTCTCCAATCTCGCTCCTGATCTTGGCCAACGGGGTCCTTGTAAGCCAATCAACACTGAGCGTCGACATCACTCCTATGGCGGGGCAGGGCATTCTCTCAGTTGTTTTAGGGCCCCCCCGAGTTTCCCGCTGAGCACTGGACTCGCTGTAGTTTTTTGCTATTAGTGATCAGCTGCTTGCTGTGGATCTCATGAAATTCTGTTGGGCTTTCTCATTCCACATTACGCGACGATCACGAACAAGAAAGCGTCTTTCTTCATTCCGTTCCTTGTTGATGAGTTTCTTTTGATGACTTCATTTATCTGGACCCTTAAAGCTTGGATTTGGAAAATGCATAAGCTGATGATCTAGTTGAAACGCAAACAAAGCCAAATGACATCAAGTATTTGAAACGCTCATGCTCAAGCTTATGCTCATATTCATGCATATATGCTCCAACCATCATGCCATACATATCTATCCATGGAATATTCTCTCATGTTGAGTTCTGTTGGCCTTTGCGCAACCCTGCTCCCTATCTTTATGCAAAGTTCCACCACACGTATGACCTAGCGAAAGACAAACACGCAGGATAGACTGATACTATACAAAACATTCTAGCAATCTATAGACGAGATCAGATTATTCAAAAACATGGTTCGTTTTTCTCATCACTCATCATTATAATCTTATCAAGCAGACGCAACAGCTGCAGCTAGTTCTCCCTCGGGGTCACCGGGCTCGACGAACCTCCGCCAGCTGTCGATTCGTCCCATACCTGAACTGTGTGCACCAAGCCCGGCCAGCTCGGATGACTTTAGCGTGTCGCTGCGTCGCGTACCCTTTCGGCTGCGCGAGCTGTGACTGTAGTAAGAGTCGTCTTCGTCGTAGCTGTTTGGATCCCGCTCGACGATGAGAGGTCCTATCCCGCCACGGTAGCCCTCCTCCAGAACTGGAGGTGGCATGCCCATAGGCGGTGGTCTCATGCCAGGAGGTTCCATCTCAGCGTAAGGGTCTTCGGCATGTCGTTCAAGGACTCGTCTGTCCATACGCCCTCCGTAGTAGCCTCCTCTACCTCCAGGAGGACCTCTCTCGAATTCTGCGCGACTTGGAGAAGGAGGGGCACCACCAACTACCCTGCGGCCTAGACGCCGGGGGCTGTCGCCCGCGTAGTGTCCAGAAGGATCACCAGACCTGGGTATTTCTGGAGCTCCTCCAACAATATCGTATTCGTTGTCCTTGCCATAGTAGCGCGGCCTGCGAACCAATTCGTCTTCGCGATCGCCTTGTTGACGTATGATAGCCTCCTCGTCGTAAATATGTTGCCGTGACTGCTTTGATCCTCGTCGCCTTCGAGCAACTCGAGACTCTTCCTCCGTACTATCTTCACGGAAGACTGTAATCTCTCCTCGGTGTGTAACCGTTTGCTCATGATGGTCGGATTCCGCAGCATCAATGTCGAACCATGGACATTCGCATTTCTTGGGCTTTTCACCGCACGCAACGCAAAATTCGGCACCGCATCGACTGTATATATGTTAGACGCCATCCCCAGTGTCGAAGGGTTGCTGGACTTACCACGAAGCGTGATTATCGCCTTCTCTGAGCTGGGCTGAAGCACCGCATCTATAGCATCTCTTCTGCCCTTCACGTCTGGCGTACTCAAGGAAGATCGCCGTCTCTTCATCCCTGGGACATTTGCTCGCAAAGTGCCACCGACCATTGCAAGTCACACAAACCTTAGTGTTGCACCGATCGCAACGAGCGGCCTTTCGTCCCGTCTCGCGGTCAACATAGATATCGGCGGGCCGAATCCATTCCCCGCATCGTCGCGATGGACAATACAATCGGCTCCTCAGCGAGTGCTCTACAAACTTCTTGTTCCATATCTTCTTAAAGGTAGGATCAAGAAGCCTCTCAACGTGCTCGAGCTCAATGTGATCGTCGCTGCAGCAAGTTGGAGGCATGTGTTCGGGGTCTGTCACCGACTGCTTAAACCGCCTCTTCAGACAGCTGTGGCACATGCGATGTCCACATTCAAGCTTGGGGCATTTTGATGCAGGAACCTCGTCTAGACAGCCTTTACAATCGCGACTGTAGTATGAAAGTTAGAAACTGAATGCAAATATTTCAGATATGGTCACTTACATTATGCGGGGTCGCTCTGGGGTCGTATTTCTGGACGACGCAAACCCGCTGGCTATACTGGGAGGACGTCGTGAAGATTCCCTTGAGACCTCAACTGTCTCTACTGTAGCTAGTCGCCGAGGTCGGCCCTCACGGACCAACTCCCGGGACTCGACCACTTTGGCAGTCCTTGTTCCTCAATTAGTCCGGCAAACAAGAAAAACGTGCAGAAAACTTACCTTCTGGAAGCTACTGGTGGCCGAGAAGCACCAAGCACACTGTTAAATCGTGTTGGTAGGCTGTATCTAGGCGTGTCGCTGATCTCTCTTCTCAGAGAAGGTCTACGGTCTGGCGAGCCTCTTTCAGAAGAGGCTTGGCGATATCTTATTTCTCTCTCGTCAGAGGTGGATGGTGATGGCATTCTATTTCGTCTCCGTGGGGTCCTTTTCTCATCTGGTGAACTGAGATAATCGTCCGGGCTGGGTCGTCGGTGGTGTCGACGATGATGTCGTCTATGATTGTCCTCTTCCGGTTCTTCCACCACAACCTCTATATGGTTATTGTCGTCGCTATCCTCATCACTGTCGCTGTCGCTGTCGCTTTCCTCCTCACTCTCTGTCGACGGTGTTGATTCTGGTGTCGGCTCTCTCGGTTTCCGCACCCGCTGACGGGGCCGGGCTGGCTCCGGAAGTCTACCCCGTGGCTTCATGGGCGACCAACGTTCCTCATCCTCATCTTCGTCGGCTTCGTACACGGAAAACTGCGGGCGTTTCTTATAAGCATCTGTGGAAGCTCGCATAAGGTGTGCTGGCGGCATGGGCATGGTCATGGCAGGCGGGTATGCATCGAGGCTCATGCTCCTCGAATATCCTCTGGGTGTCCGTCCGTTGGGCCTTTGTAGTTCGTCGACTCGTGTCCGATGGGGCATTGGGTAGTAGGGCACGACGTCGACGTCACTGGGGCCATACCAATCGTGAGACTCAGAGCGGAGGGGCCTGCGACGCACGAGTGGAAGTCGGGCCTCTCCATCAGCAACGTCTCGATCGTATCCCAGCCTCATTTTGAAGGGGGCCTGTAAGCTCCTAGAGGCTTCGCTCCTGCAGGACCCAGAATGGGCACGGCACAGCACAGCACAGCGCTTTCAGAGTTGGCGTCCAGGGCTGGACTAGTTTGTATGTCGGAATGCAACGGGCAGGCCAAAGTAGCCGTTATGACGAGCGGTCGGGCCAGTCAACGAAGTCCACGCTGCGTGAGCAATTGCACCCCCCAAAGTTGATTGGAGTCGGGGGGCTGATCATGCATGGCAACCGCAGCTTGCAGCGTCACGTCGAGTCGAACCGAGTCGTAGTTGGGGCGAGCAGAAAAATGTGTCTACTGTAAGGTATGGATGGAGACTGGAGACTAAAGTCTGGAGTGTGTGTCTGGTGCCTTACAAGTTGGGCCGCGAGACGGGATGTCTCAATGGGGGTCGAAATTGGCCAGGCCTCAAGAGACTAAGTTAGAGGAAACCCAAGGAAAGAAGAGAAGAGGAGGCCAAAGCGGGATATAAAAAGCGGGAGAAAACCAAAATGATCAACAGCCAATCTCAAACAAGCTGCTCTGATTGTTTGGACAACGTTTCCCAGCGTCTGCAGCTTGTTATGCTACCACAGGATAACGCGGCAGACCAAGTTTGAGCGTCGTTTAAAAGGTCACCTCCCACCTCTCCTAACGCATCAGGCACCTAGAAACGAATCAACGTGCCCCTCCCCCGCGTGGGTGGATTTTGGGATTGACCAGGGGGTTTGTATGGCCTGTCAATCGAAGTGATGTGTTTTTTGCCGGTAGTCAAAGCGAACTGAGGTGAGGATGAGTTCAGGCTGGTCCCTGCGTACTGAGAGACAGGGGCAGCACAACGCCGTACGAGCCAGATTCAGATCGTACGAGCTTTGATGGAAGAAAGTAAACGACGGTAAAGGAGACTCTTGTCCAACATTACTTTCGTGGGTGGCTGGCAATCCTCAAGCCCAAGCCCATGCCAGACCAAGGACCATGACCATTTAATGTGGATGATCAGCTTTTTGCGGTGTGATGTCACGTGGCTGATCATGAGCCACAAGCTCAAACTGAGAACTGAGACAAGACACAGGACTAACGGCAGTTTAGCCCATGAGAAATGATTGCCCACAGGGGTTTGCAAAGAATTTAGTTACTGGTTTGTTGCTGCAAGTGACAAATCCAATATTGCCTCTCTTTGGCTGTACTTCTCTGTCGAAAATGGTGTTGTGCAGATTACAGAGGTCAGATCTTGCCACACTGATGTTATTATGCATGCTCGTATAGTAGTGACCAGTCAACAGTAAGTCTGTAAACAGCAGCCGTTTGACTCCATGAACTTTGCAATTGTCCCCGAATCTTTCTGCGGCACAAAAGCAATCCTCCGCATTCCAGTCCGAATGTGGAGTTCAATCAAGACCGTGCCGGGCCACGCCGGCCATTAATACGTGTGGGTCATGTCCTCGGCCCGGTCCGGCAACCATGACGGGCCTCCACGGATAACCATGGCGGCCGTCCCTGCTGATCTCCAATGGCTTCGTCCAGCTGTATTTTGACTTCTTTAGCAATCTGCAGGGACTTTCCCCCCACAACTTTGTTCGCATGGTTGCGACATCATTTGTCCCGGGGGAGTAAAGTTCACATGCTAAATCTTCAACTATCTCTGACCTTCTTATACGAGATTATATTAATTGCTTTATCTTTTAGCAGAACATATAACAATAATCTTTCATTACTTCATAAAACAGCCTAGAAGTCTTCTTACTTACTTCAGTTCTTGAAGGTTAATATAAGAACAGACTTAGTCGCGATCTGATCATATGAGCGACGTTCCATGATCAAAGTATTCCGTATTTACTCACGGATGGGTTATGCTTGCTATTTTACAAACGTAAACAAATGGGTATAGATGCTATCATAATAGACGTCATCATGTTGTGTGATGGATATCGAAGTGAGAAATCCGTACGCCAAGTTTCCAGGAGCTCTTCAGCTAGGTCTGACACTAGCTCGCATGTATAATTTCATTGTATCGATCCATGACTCCGAGAGTAGTATCGTTGAAGAAGTATGAAGCAAACATGTTTGGAAACATCGGCCAACCGGCCCGAAGAACCGTCATCAGGCTTGGGGGCCAACCAATAGAGAACTTGATCCCGACCACTGCACCCCAGGATAACACCCCAGCAAGAGCCTTCTCCGGGCGACAAATGAGCTTACCTTGACCTTCGGGATCATATTGTAACCTTGAGGCGTATCTTGTGTCGCATAGAGGAGAAAAATCGGCGGGATTAATCAATAGCGCCGTGATCTTGAGGGTTGGAGAAGAGAATGAAGCATGCCAGAGTCGACGACAAGCTGACAGCTTATCGAGTTTGCTATGAGTGCTGTATACTAACACGGCCTGAATAACCTGGCACCTAGGGAGTACCAAGAAACGCGCGTCTTCTCACCTCAGCCTCCTTGATAATTTCGGAGGCCAGACTTAGGCTTGGAGCCAACGTTGCGTATCGCTCAACTTCCAGAACCACATCATTGATGATCTGGTCTAGTGCCTCACGACTAGGTACCAAGGTAAGCAGAATGCCGAGCAGCGATGGTGACATGCTGGCACCCATTATGAGCAATGTTTGAGAGACCATCGATAAAGCTCCTTGCCAGATGTATGGCATATGGCCGGCATGACTACACGTCAGTTAGTGGCTGGTACATGAGCTGTGAAAGTAGAAAGAGGACATACTGTTCGTGGATGTGCTCCAGCTGTCGAATAGAAGCTTCCAAGCACTTGTGGCAGTTCTCCCGCACAGCAGGATCTAGAACTTGTTGCTCATTGTCTAGCACAGCTAGAATATATGGCCGATAAATAATGGTGCGGCAGGCAAAGAATCGAAGTCGAAGTACCGTTTGCACTGGGTCCTGCAGAGCGTTTCGTGTGAAAGGGAACTGAAGTGGTAATGGTAAACTCTCGTACCATTGGCTCAATTGGTAGTCGAGTTCTGCAACAACTGGGTCCAGGCTTGTTGTTGATGCGATCGAATCCTTGGAATATATGAGTTGGCTTACTCTGTTTAACAACCGACGTAGAGCAATCTCTGCGAGGAAGTACCAAAGCTCATCTCGACCGACTTGCTCTGACTCATCACCTTCAAATCCACCAGGGAGGCCGACGTTTTCCTCGAACTGCACTACTCCCGAGTGTGGCAGGTCGAGTTCGGCGAGAAGATCGCTCTCGAAAAGCAAAGCGTTCCAGTAAATCCGTTCCACAAGCTCTCGTTGATGACTAGGGATACGACTTGGTGCCATGAGAAGTAGCTGCAGCTTCGTGCTCGTAGTGCAAAGTAGATTCCATGCCTCCATAGGGCGAACTAGGTAGAAGTGATATGCAGCTGCAAGGAGATGGCATTGTGCCGCCACCACACTGTTGGCAGTCATCAGTCCTGGAAGTAGCGACCAGGCTGCTGTGAAGTATTGCAGGCCAGGAGGGTCTTCTTGGGGTAGAATTCTAGAAATGCTTCCATGTAAGCTTGCCTGGCCCAAAGCGAGAACAAGAAGCACAATGCAACTTTCCGGCCCTTCTCGGAACCCATTGGATAAGGCCGTTCGATATTGACTCCTCCAGGTATAAGGGTTAACACAAGCGTACCAAATGTTAACCCGCTCGAAGTAAGCCTCGATATATGCCTGGGTATTCGACAGGTCCACGCATGGGGTTTTCGTTAAAGTGTGGAGCGGTTCTCGAGCCATTTCCAGTTGGAGGAGAATCTGAGGATCGCACGGCCGTGAAATTAGATCTCGGATCAGAGGCCATTGCAGTAAATGCATAGCGGCATTCGTGTGGACTTTGGGCATGGTAGAAATGTTGGTTCCGGTCGGCTGGGCAGACCATGTCCCGAATCCACCATTGGGAATAGAGCCAAAAGAGGCAGCATTGGCGGACATGATTATGTTGTCACCATCGAGCCCTGTACCATTACTCATCCCCGGAGAGTTTTCAGGCAGGTTGAGCCCATTCGCTCCGCTCACCATACTCATTTGGAGCAGGCTTTCGATACGGTTGAGGCGCTCCAAAATCAACTTGTCACCCGCATCGAGTTTGATGCCTGGCTCTCGATAGATGCATTCAGCACCAAGCTCTGTACACAGTTTGCACTTTGGTTTCGTTCCATCGCAACGGGATTTCCTCGAGCGGCAAACCTCACACTAGTGAATAGTCAGCAAATAGAAAACAAAAGAAGAAGCGTTGGGCTGTAACGCACAGCGATAGTAGCCCTACGGCGGGGATAATCAACGCCAGTTTCGGTGTTTCGCCTCTTGAGTGGGTTCGAGCCTTCGTCGCTTGAGAGCTTTTGTGCGCCATTAGACATGCTGTCGGGCCTGTTGTCGGAAGACTGTGACAGATGGCGAGACTTTTGTGATGTGTTTAGCATGCCGTCCCTGCTAAAACTAGGTGTTCGTTGGTTCTTATAGGTGACAGGCGATTTGAGCGAGGTATCGGTCGACATCGCTGTGAGTGACGATATTGGGAGCTCAAGTGAAAAGCTGTCGCGTGCAGGCACGGTAAACGGCCGGGCGGAGTTAATTGACATTGAGTGAACGGATTCGCCTGTCGATGATGGGGACATGGCTTGTTGGCGTCAAAACTGAAGCGGGAGCGAGGAACGATCTCAAGAGAAAGTTTCCAGTTGGACTGATATGAGGTCGCGACCAAAAAGAGCTGTATATGCGGAAAACTTGGAATGCTATTTTTTCAAGGCAACATAATGGAGCAATGTCAAGGTTCGAAAAGGGTGAGATGAAGATCAGGCGATGAGATGAAAGCTCAAGTTTTAGAGCCGAGTTGAAGTTATGCCAGTGGAGTGATTGGCGACAGGATTTCTTGTGAGTTAACCCGTGTATGTTCGTGTTGTCAGATGGTCGAAAAACGTCAGTCTCACGAACAGAACACAGGAATGCTCTCGAGATGTTGAACGTTGAAGGAGGCGTCCTTTCTGGTGGCCGAAATGGAGGAGTTATGGTTATGTATGGGGGAGGAGCAGGGATAAGGTTCCCCAAAGCCCCATGAGTGGTAGCTGCACTTGTGCTTAACCCCAGACCGTGGGTCGGCTGGCGGTGGAGCTCAGAGAGGGTGGTGGAGAAGCGGGCGGGAGACCAGAATGGACAAGGTCGGCCACCTGGGGGACTTCTGGAGAGATGAGATGGATCATTTTATTGGTCTATCAGAGTCGGCCAAAGCAGCATCCAACGGATGGACTTGGTAGCGATGTACTCCGGTCAGTGGCCGAGCCGCTTGATAAGGCGATTGAGTCTCTGGCATGGCAAGGCATGACATACAATAGAAGCCGAAATGACTTGTTCCGGGGGCTGTTTTGCTTCAGGTAGTGGTGGCGTACGTTTTGCTACGAGGCGATTCGTTTTCAAGCCTGGGGAGCCAGCAAAACAAAGAGGAAAGTCTGGGGAAGCTCATGTTCGCTCTGTACTGTGAGAAGAGGACTAACCTAGTCTGTGTTTCCTGAAGCATCGACTCCATGCGTTCCCCAGAGGATTGGGTGGCTCAAGCCAGTTGTTCTCGTCTAACGCGCCAGGACCAGGATAAGATTGATATGGAGGGGGGCCGATCTCAAGGGGGATTGGTGGGACTCCCTGCTGCAGCACCGTTTGTGCGTGGAGAAGCGATTCTTGGAGGATGAAGTTCAATTTCTTCTCTGAAATTGGAGCAGTTCACGCATTTTCATGTCTAAGACAGGCTTAGTAGTGGGGATAAACCGGGAGCGAGGTTTGGGTAAAATGTGCTCTTGTTCGAATCTGTAAGGCAGGTACGGGGCGGAGTATTGTATTGTTGATGGAAAGAGCAAAGTGTCGTCCCATCTTGCAAGTTGTGCCTGCCATACCGCGCTTGCGGTACTGTGGTATCGCAATAATGAAGAAGGCACGCATGAATGCTCTAATGCACGACACTCCTGAACATCACCACCGATAAACCTTTGATCCCTGTGCTAAACAAAGACAAGATTGTACATCCAAGCACCGTATCTTCTGTGTACTGAGGATATCGTCGTTTACGATCTTATGCACTCCATACTATTGCTCAATACATGTTAGATGGTGGCATAATGAATCCCGAATAATGCGGCCCTACCACGATTTGACAGACAATCGCAGTCGCCAAGGTCGCGATTCTGGGGTCTAGACCCCAGTGGAGGTCAATCGCCACGAGAACGTCTCTACGAAGTGAGTGATTGTCTCGGATGGCATCCGGGCCTCTCGCTCATGACCATGGGGCCAGCAAATTCTTCAACCTTTCTGGTAGGACCCGCGAAAGGTACTGTACTCGATGCTTACCAAAAACTCCACATCTTCACTCCAATTCTCAATACCAAAAATAATATCAAATACTCTTCCCGAATCATCCGGTCTCTTATGGCGCAGGTTTTTAATACCATAACGTGGCTTGGAATCGAATCTGATCCAAGCTCTGCTTACAATTGATCAGCTTGCCTCCAACGCTGAAGCTCACCCATCATGACAACTTGACAAGCCTCCACCCTCATGCGCCTGAGAACTAACGGCCCGAATAGGGATGCTACTTTCGTTCGAATCTCGCAGCCCAGTCCAATCCTAACCTTAACTCATGACCAGCCTCGGGACCGGTTTTAGCCTGCTCCGGTCTGGGTTGCTCAAGGGTGCCATCTCGAGTCGCCTGTCAACCTGCGGGGAAGCTTTGGTGGGTGTGGCACGTTCTGTCCGTTTCAGGCAAACGGCTGTCAAGGTTGTTTGATGGATCTCCCGGCTAATTTACACTCGCGTTAACTCACCAGGAGCAGACTACGGCACTAACAGAGAGACCTGGGTGTTGAATGTGTTGGGAAACATCTAGCCCAGAGAATCGAACGGACAAATAGTACCTTCAGGGAAGTAACACACAGCTTAACGAGATTATTAACAAAGAAGGTAAATGACACGGCAGGCTGATTATATATATTATGGCTGCCTAATAAGATTTGCATCATGAGCTGCTTATTCCCTTTGCAAAGGACCGAGAATTGCCAAGCGTCTGTGCCGCTGCCCCCATCGACAATCTTCAGGGTCTTTATCAACCCGGCCATGATCACTTCAAGCCTTGTGTAGGTCCCGGCAGGCCAGACTGCGAGCTGATCTCTAAGATGGACTGTCTCGCGGTACCCCCGGATTCTCTTTTCGGAAATCCGGGGGATTCGATGCCCGATACTACTCCGGTAAGCATTGAGTCCACTCAAGAGACTCATAATCTGGGGTTGGCGCACTATCCCGCGGCATCGTCTCGCATACTCTTTTGAGACTGCTGCAAGATAACAATTATGCACACCATAAATGTGGTGTGCTTCGTAGTATTCCCCTGCATGCATCACAACGCGATCGACTGCACTCAGGGTGACTGTCACCTATGAAGAGGACAATGTGTGTAGACAGAGGTGTTCTTGACACTGTAACCCACAACCTTTCGGATTTGAGCGCCGTCAACCCGAAATCCATAAAAGAGGATGGCCTAGCCCAACAGAAACAAGGCATCGAATAAGGAAAGCGACTGTAATGAGTAGGTGCTTCCTAACACGCCGTACTTTTCATGCGCGATGAGTACAACTGGCTTAGAGTGATACGTCATGAGGGGTTCCCTATCCGCTATTGCCAGTCGAATCGAAATAGAGACCGGATGAGAGCTGACCGAAATGACATAGGGCAAGACTAAAAGATCGATGAAACCAGGCCTTGTTGAACCGCAAGCACCCGATCATTCGTAGAAGACCACGGCCGTGACTTCACCTTCCAGCTGTGCATAGGCGATGAAATCACCAAGCATACCTGTTTTGACATCCCTTTCAATGATGACGATACGGCCATCCCTCTGGAGCGCCACTGCAACCAATGTTCCAGCTTTGTTGATAGCAAAATGGCGAGGGAACTTCCCTCCACATGGAATATCTTGGTGCAAAGCGAGATGCCCAGTCTCGCCATCGATTTTGAAGCTGATAAGTGAATCAGATGTGATGGTGTTGTTACCGGCGTCAAAACTCGGTACTTTGAAGGTGTTCTCATTTCGAGACGAGATTATAAGAAATTCTCTATCCGGCTGTTCACAAAGGTAAGGATCATGTCTTAGGACTACCCTGGAACTCACTTACAGATATAGCAATTTCAGCAGCTGCTGCACCTTGGGGCACGTCTTTGCCTTTTCCATGTATACCACCGCTCCAAATCTCTTTGAAGACAATAAATTCACCACCGTATATAACCTCATACCCAACAATAGTGTTGGACAATTCGGTCACGAGATACATAAACGTCTTGGTATCTTTTACAGCGAAGACCAGATGCCGAGGCCCGCTACCAGGAGCAACGACCAAAGGATTAAGCTCGGTTGACCCTAAACCTTCGGCATTAATGCCATATATACGGATTAAATCAGCCCCCAGATCGGGAATGAGAATGAACTGCTTCGTTGGATCAACAACGGCGGCATGTGGATGGGCCGCTTCCTGTCTAGACGGATCCGGACCGGGCTTGTGGAGGTTGAACTCCTGAACTTGGACAGATGTGATATTGGCTGGATCTTGAATATCCCATGCTGTAAACGCCGAACCACCGCTGTTAAAGCATTAGCCCTCTGGGTTTGTGCTTCAAGTTGGGTTAGGGAGGTACATACTAATGTGCCACTGCCAATCCATAGTCCCAATCGCCAAACATAACAGCACTCACCGGGCCAAGGATAGTCGATACCTTGGCCAAAGGTGTCAATGTGCCATTCTCGCTTGTCGCAAAAGAAGCCAAAGACCCATTCTTACCATCCCGAAGTCCCTCATCAAGGCAATATAGCACTCCCTTGTGCCAGTTAAGCGTAAGCCACGACGGACTCCCAGCACAACCATCCGTAGTCGCCAGTGCTTCAAGTTCCAGAGGCGTATCTCGATACCCTGCAAGCGAGAGATTTAAGGTTGTGACAAGTCCGCCGTAAGACGCAACATACAGCAAGGAACTAGTCTCGTGAGTGTGGGTGATGGGGTCAAGGATATCATGGCTGTGGCTCCAGTCGGTACTTTTATGATAGTAGGACTGATATACGCAGTAAAGCAACAGCACGGTTATGGGCGTCGCGAGGAGGAATGTGGAGATTAACAACCTGATGTTATTGTTCCGAAAGGGATTATTGGAGAGCCTTTGACTGTTAAGGAGTTTCATCGTCTTTAGTGAAGGCTAAACGTTGTGCTGGGTTGACGCGCGGCCACGGATCAACGTAGAAGAGTTGAGCCGATAACCCAGACCAAGGACATCAGATGCGCAACTGTCGAGAAGATAGAATAGAATTGATGGGTCAAGGATATTGAGTCTTGAACGAGATGGCAGTTGAGGTGAAGATGTGGAGGTTAGAATAGTCGGTTGGGGTCGGGCGTGCAGCCTTGCACTAATGGTATGACGAGATAGCAGCGGATGCAGCACATCCATCATCAGTTTGACCTAGTGCCGCTAAAGCCGTATTAAAGTTTAACGTCCACGCGCCGGCGCCGTTTTGTTTCAGGAGCCGTTTCATCCACCGATGCATGGTATGCAATAATGACCTTAGAATCATGTCATGTTCGGTAAAATACAAAGCATTACCTTATGGTAATGGGGCTGACCTGGTTTACCTGAAGAGTTACGGATATTATAGGCTTTGATAGGAACATTTTCATAGACTATAGTGAACACTGCAAAAATTGTAGCCATGCAATAGTCTCAAATCACAGCAGTCTCTTTCTAAGACTGTTTTATGTTGGTATCTTAAATTCACTCCAGCGACCACCTATCACTTTTCACCATCCCCAATATAACTCCAAAGCCACTTCATCTTCGAAATATTCCTAGTTATCAAAATTAAGCCTTCTCAGACGGGAAATCCTGCATGCCAGGCGTGGTAGTTCCCCTTGATAGAGACATAGAATATGGTGCCTGTAATTTGGTTAGCTCTTGATATCTCTCATATTCGACTTTGTACGTACCAGAACTTCTTTGGCATTGCAAATTCTCCAAGCAAGTTTTCGAACGCTTCCATCTGCAGTAACGACAGGTGCTGCAAACTCAATACCGAACATCTCTCGAATCGCGTAGACAATCCTCTTAGCATATTTCGAATCGCGTTCGACATGACCACCAAAAGGCTCCTCAGGCTTGTTGGGGGCGATATCTGGGTCACGATCCAGACAGTTTTGAATTACCGGAAGAAGAGCCTCCTCAACGGCTTGTTCGTACAAGTGCTTGGCACCAAGGTCCACATCCTCGTTAAACTTGCTGATTCGAATCTCAAACGGCTCTGAGATTGCCATAGCATGGTGATGTCCGTTATGATGGTACCGGAATTCAAATACACCTTGTGTCCACCACAGCTTGTCACCCTCAAACACAACTTCGCCTTCGACGAGGTCGGTTTCCGTTACATCGTCTGTGGGCACTGGATGCTCCTCAACCAAAATGCTAGAATCGGCAGTTGAGTGATCATATGAACCCGTGTTAGTAGGTGCCCAGCGTCCGAGAGACGAAACCTCGGTAGTCTCCCTCGAACGGTTGTCAGTGACCATGTAAAGACCAATCCAATCCTTCTTGCTGTGGTTGGCAGGGGCCCTCCATTTAACACGTAGGGGTGCCCCATACTCGAAGGCCATGGTCTTGACTGGCTTAGGGAATCTGCCTGTCAAGCTCTCCTTTCCAGTGTACTTCTCAACAATTGATGCGTAGTGTAAGTTCGCTCCTTGCACTGAGAGGGAGTAACACTTGGGATCACGACCTTCCAAATCAGGGGCAATCCTTGTGATGGTAAGTCGCGCAGGAGCCATATTGAACAAAGCCGAAGTATCTCTAACAATGGTCTTGACACCTGCTGCAAACTTGGGTCGAGCAGTATCGATGAAGTCCTCAACGAATTGGCTTGTGTCAT
This sequence comes from Fusarium torulosum, assembly GCA_900312805.1. NCBI lineage: Eukaryota > Fungi > Ascomycota > Sordariomycetes > Hypocreales > Nectriaceae > Fusarium > Fusarium torulosum. The sequence continues at coordinate 22,002 of ONZP01000449.1, forward strand.
CCAACACTTTGTCGACACTTTCCTGCCATCCCTTGACAGGTGGGGGCAATGATCGCTTGATGAACTTGGTGAGACCCGCTTCCTGACGAAGACTGCGGCCATAGATCTTCTGCATATGGGGTCGCTCAATGTACGAAATGTAGAAGACGGTCAAGATCTGCGTGATCAGTGCCATAAGGAAGATGGATCGACTCCAGGTGATGAGTGCAGCACCCCAAACAGCAGCCGTTCCGAAGAATCGATCAGGGTTGTTCAGGAAACGGTAAATCGACTTATACGTCAGTTTAGCCTGGTGGTCGAAGAAGAAGTCACCGCAGAACCACCCAAACTCTCCAAGAGATTCATAAACGCTGAAGGCAGTCCACAATTGCAGAGCAATGAGACTGGCACCTAGGACATGCTTGAGCATAACCAAACCATAGGCCCAGTCTTCAGGAGGCGAGTACATCTTCCAGCACGCGGCGACGAAAGCCGTATTACACATGATCATGCTGATATGATGGAGGCCCTTCCATTGGCGCCAGGCTTCACCAGCGCTTTCGCCGAATTTAAGGAAATGGCGTGTCCACATTTTGTTCTTGGACTGTTGATCGAGGATTAGACCTAATCCGAGATGATACCAAACGCGCCACACTAAAGCGTGGACCACAAAGGCCGCCTGCCAGGTGGCAGTGGAGGGTGTCACCAGAGTGAGGACAGCTACATAGAACGGCATGACAATAACAGCAAAGTCAGGGACGCGGAACAGATCAAGGTTCTTCAAACCGACGAGATTGTGAACCGGTCCAGGCGAGTCTTGGTGGGAGGGTGCGAGCGTTTGTTGGTCAAATGAACCTTCAAGCGATTTGATATCAGCGGGCACGGCATCACTTTGGCTTTCAGAGATGGTTCGCTTGCGAGGAGGAGGTGGATTGTAGGTCTTCTCGATGTGAGGGTTCTCAACAATCACAAGGAAGGCAAATTGGGCCAAGTGAGCGAGGATCGAGATGAAGAGAACCTCATAGCTGGCAGCCATCATGGAAATACCGTAGTAGCCAGCATACCCGATCGAGTACATGGGATGGGGAGCCATTTCAAAAACACCGTCGAATGTCAAGTCCTGATCGATGAGATAGAAGAAGTCTCCCCAATACCAGGCAAAGTCTTTCACAACGCGATGAGCGTCCAATTTCACCCAGAGATTGAAACCGATGAGGGTGATACCGACAGCCCAACGAGAGAAACCAATCAAAGGATTCTCGCCCTCTGGGGTGTGGCCACAGACAATGGCGAACAAGCAGTAAGACACGAAATCACACATGAGGATCAAATCAACGACCCTTCGGAAGACCAACCAAGTGTTGTACTCAATGGGTGCCTTCTCGAACTCATAGTCCTCCGGGATCTTTGTCTCTAGCTCATTTTTTAGAAGTTTGTAAAGCCATGGTCGCGGGTTTTTGCCAGTTGACGGGTTCTCAAAGAGCTTCCAGCGCCGAGCCCAGGTAACCAGACGCCGATGGTTTGACTGAATCTGTAGGAGCACACCAATGCCAATGTTGTAGCAAGCTCGCCAGAACAAAAAGACAGCCGCAAAGACAATTCGCTTAGAACCAGAGGGCAGGAAATAAGCAGCCAAGATGTGAAGACCCAGGATTGTCAAGACAATTGCATCTGAAAGATTCTTGGGCTGTCGAGGATCCAGAAGCTGAGAAACCATATCATGGGTTGTGGGTACAATAAAGACTACAGCATATAACAGTCAGCCAAACACGCACCAAAGCAACACACCACTCTAACTTTAACCATAACATAGGATTCACATACCTGTGCCATCTGGAGTCCGGCCATAAGTTTTGCTGGACTTTTCAGACGGAATGGGTGCATCTGTCGACTCGCGACTGTGCCCTTGTCCTGACTGAGGCTCTTGCTGGGCAGACACATCGACCCCAGATTGCCGCAGCCGAAGCCCAGGGCTGTCGGCTGGCAGATCGGCGGCAGTACTCATGACTGGCGACGATACAGCAGCAAGAGTGGGGGATGAGGGCGGGTGGTGGGTTTCAATGACGATAAGTATGAGTAGGCAGTTGAATGCCAAGTTAAAGAAAAGAGTGAAGGTTTTTTTTTTGAAGATAAAAGATGAGGGAGATCGGAATGGAAATAGCAAATAGTCGGCTGTTGGGAGGGTCGACGGCGGGAGTTCAAAACGACGTCAGGGCTCCGCTGCTTAGACAGTACAGACGGGGTCACCTGGTTGAGCTCTCGTTCGCTGGACCGGGTGTTTGGCCCCTGGCTGCTAGGTCTTGGTGGTCTGGGTCTGGAGCTGCGGCCCCATAAGTCGAAGAGAGGAGGGATTTAGCAGGGGAACGAATGTCGATTTCCAGCGAGCGTTAGAGTGTGCAGTATAGTGCAGTATGCAGGAAGCTACTGATTGATTGGTGTGGGGTTTGAATGCAGTGTCTTGTGTTGTAATAAGGCTGGTGTGTTGATGTTGAATCAAGCAGCGTAGACTAAGCCTTCAGAATGATGAAGAAAGAAGAGAGTTTGACGAGCGTTGGCTTTGAGCTTGGAAGTAAATAAGGTAAGCCCTGGTGTGCGCAGTGCTTGTGAAACCACCTGCACCTTCCCTCTAAACCTGAGCCGGCAAACAGGCCACTCACAGACCTGGCATTCTACAGTGAGGCTTGCCAGCGATAAAAGCGCTAAACCCACTGTGATTACCGGGCTGCCGTTACGGTTAGGTAGCATGGCCGAGAGTGACGGCACGGCGGGGGAACTGTCACCTTCCATCATCTTCCCCCACTTGAGAGAAACAAAGCACACGACTCCGTCTGTTATTAATGGCAGACCTGTTTAGTTCAGTAGCGGTAGTGAAAGATTGAATGCTCACTGTCTATATGCTGACAATGAAGTATTCATCAATGTACTGCACTGCATGCTAGACCTTAAATCTACCGCTTATTTCTGTCGATGCCACGCTCTCATACCGAGACAATCCCTCTTTCCCCCGCCGACTCTACCCGCTATTCTGCCTTGGGGTGCCGCTCGCTGTGGTGCAGAAAACGGACTGCAGCCGGCGCCGGGCGCCGTGATGGAGGACGCCTCCCGATAGGTACTACGGGACCAACCCCACCCCGATAGTGGGGGCTACGGAAGCGAGTTGTTTGACCTCTCTACTTTGATGAGATGATGTGCGCGCGTGGCTTGTCTTAGTACAGTACCTCTCTTAGCTCTCTCATTTCTCTAACTCCAAGGGTCAACGCAGAATATAGACCCTGGTCTCTTATTCGATGGCGTGGGGTACTATCACATGCAAATATGACAGTGAAGCAATGAAAGAGAGAAAGATCCTAGCCTGTCTGTCCCAACAAAATAGAAGATCAGAGCCCTTTTTGCACCTTGAGATTATTACAAGGGGCTATAGCGGTAGTGCATTTAATGCCATTGATTGACAAAAATAACGAGGCAAAGAAAGGCTTAGGGGCCTGTCATCGCACAACTGGACGTGGAGAAAAGAAATAGCTCCAATGTCAAGAAGTAGAGAGCGTAGTACATTACATGTAGGCCACTTGAGTTACCATACAATTCATCATATACCCATGGATATAATTTTTCGCAAACCAAAGAGAAAACGGCGGAGTTGAATCAAGGACTCCTACGATAGAGTTCAACCAAAAAGATTGACTGGTGGTTGCCCTTTCAGTTTGCCCGTTCAGTCATCCTTGCGGGGGCCTAACGATATGTCCGAAGGCAGAAGGAGTTGAGTTATTCCAGTATATAAACTCAAGCAAGTGTTTGTGTCAAAGAATCAGGTAAGAAGCTGTACGTGAAACCTAAACCAGCACTGGCTGCAAAACGTAAACTTCACAACTTTTGCAAACAATTGTTAACTGTCCACAAAATCACAACGACAATTAAATAAGCCCGTCCTGGACCCTTTTCAACTTGAGCACAAGACCATCGCCCTAAATCGGAAATATCTCCCATGCAAGCATCAAAAACCCGCCCTGGTCGTGCAGCATTCAGGGTCTCGAACTACATGCCCCTTGCCCGCAAGCTAAGCAATTCTGTTGAGATTCCAGAAAGCCAATCGTTTCTTTAATCGTGTTATTTAGCGATTCCTCTTCAGGAAATCCGAAGAAGCCCTGTTTCGGTCGCTTGTAAGAAGATGCGAGAGAGATATATCCCGCAATGTATGACCCTTGCGAGTTGCGACTAAGCTAACCTCGTCTCTTTAAGACAACGTATTGGCAGCCGGTTAATATGGAAGAAAAGAACCTGATGATTGCTCTTTGGCATTCTGGGTTGTTCTATGCATGAATCCAAATTATACGGCAATCCAATTACAGTGATCTGTTGATCATGTCTCATATTGGCTGTGAATAGCTTCAATCACGTACACCATACGTGACATTACTGAGTCTAGACTAAAACTCCTATATTTCTCTATGCAATTGCATAATTGGACAATACGGTCATGAGCGAGTCTTGCCAATCCAGGCTCGGGTATATACTCGTCTGTAATAAATCATCAGTCAATCTGTAGGTCCAACACATGCTATAGCTTTTGTGCAAGTCTTGTGAAGACCTTAAAGTTTATCGCCAGCTAATCGCTCTTCACAAATCATTGAGGCTCAATTTTAAAATGGAATGGAGTTAATAGCACTTCTTCCTGCAAGACCTTCGTGAAGATGTGAAAAACTATTCATACACGATATTTAACCCAAGGCTTACCTCTCATGGCTTCTAGATTAGAATGTTGGGTCCGGAATATGTACGGCTTCCAGTGTAGGTGGTTGGCGTGGCGTCGGGCCTTCTTGGTACGAATGAACTTGCACCTGATCGATATGCAACTTGGATATAAGCCTCTCATTCGAGAAGAAATCGTCTCAAACTAGGCGGGGATCTTAAAAATTGTTCTAGTGTCAACTCTCTGTCTACTTGTCAAGAAGTCGCTGTTGAGCATTTATATTCTTTCGGTAGATGGATATCCATGTATTCACTGGCAAGGTCGCAGCGCATGACCATATAAACTTAGTATACAGGGATAACAACAGTATAGCTTCTTATAGTATTCGTTCTTCAAGAACACATCGAATACCCAAGTGTTGTGAAGTGACTCAAGCTCCGGACGTCCAACCACATCTATCCTTGCCACGTAACTCTTGATTCAAACATTGGGACATGATAAATATGCTTGGGAGCACCCCCATGTTTAACAAATGTTCAATTGCGCTGTCTCCATTCATTCTTGCTTCATGCCTCATAGATCACGAAAAGACGCAGACAATCACTTTTTTGCAGTCCCCCCTTCTAGACCCCCATATCCTGAAGATCATTGAATCATGGGGTTGAAATTCCCCAACCGATGCATTACCCGTGCCCCTAACTAACCCGCGCAAGAACGATGCAAGCTTTACTGAGCCTTCTTGGCAAACTCCACCCTGAGAATGAGATGCTTGAAACCAAATCCGTCCATCTTCGCGCAGGCCTTGACGGCGTCGCCGCGGTCCGCGAAGCTGATGAACGCGAAACCCTTGGCCATGCCGGTTTCTCGGTCCTTGGCGAGGAACACTCGGGTGACGCGACCGAAACGCTCGAACATATCCCGCAGCTCTCCCTCCTCGGCCATCTCGGAAACCTAATGATAGTCAGTATTGTGAAGTGTAGGAACAGCACGACGGCACTTACGTTGGTAACGCGCAGTGTAGCCAGGTCGTCCCTCTCGCCAAACTTGGATCCCATTCTCTCGCCAGCTGTACCGTTGCCACGCAGAGCAGGAGGCACATATGAACCCTTCTTGAGACCAGCACTCGCAGCAGCCGAGGGCTCGTCTCCCATACCAGCAGCGACATCGGCAGCGTTAGTCTCGCCGATAGGAGCCATGGTGTCCTTGTAGGGACATCGAGCAGTGAAATGCTGACCGTTACAAATACGACACTTGACTTGCTTGTCCTTGAGCTTGTCCTTCATAGACTCGGCGGCGTTGTCGACGGTGTCATCCTTCTCGGCCTTTCGCCAGTTGACGCTCGGTCGGAAGATGATGTTCTCACCGACGGAGGTGGTATCGGCAGCAGGGCCGGGGGCATCCTTTGCGCTGAGGCCGAACTTGGGCCAGGTCTTTCGGTCGGCGACGCGGGGGTTTACGGTCTCCTTGTGGGTGGTGTAGCGGATGCGGCGAGTAGTCTTGACCTTTCGGCCATCGTCGTCGTAACGGAATGTGATGATAGTCTTTGTTCCATCCTTGTTGGAGATGGTCTGAGGCTCAGGGAGATCGGTGGAGGTCTCCTCGATATCGTCGTCGTCGGCCCAGTCGTGCCTTTTTGAATGGTGGGGTTAGTCAAAGGATGTTCGATATATTACCCCAGTCGAGCACTGCAACTCACTTGGGCTGGTTCGCAACTGCGGCAGCCATGATGAAAATCGAGCGTATCCGTGCGACTCGTTCAAAAATTCGGTATAGGTCTCGCGGTAGCGTCTGGATGCGTCGTCGTGGCTCGTCGAGGCGTCACTTCGTGATCGTGGGGTTTTAGTGATAGTTGAATTTATTCACTTTTTCCGTGGTGCGGCGGTCGAGCAGTGGTGGGGCAGGAGTCAAGCCACATCTCTCCAGGCGATAAGCAGATAAGATCACATGATGTACACTAGCCACAGGGCCAACTTTATCCGCTCCGGTATCAGCGAGACTACATCTTTTCCAGAGCTATTTTAGGTGTTCTTTGGTTACGTTACTGTCGTTGGAAACATTATGAATGGTTTGGTGGCTTTGTAACGTAGAATCATGACATGATACGTGGTGACGACTGTCACTAGTTGAACGGAAAATCGGCATGAGCTGAGTTCGGATTCGGAGACGGCGGAAGAAGGGTGCGTGGCGCAGTTTGAACCCGTCCTCGGATCTGTGAGAGACTCATATGAAATAGCTGTAAAAAAGAAGCAGGAAAAAAGGGTAGAATATTCTTCAATAGTTCTTCTTTATGTAAGCTAGAAATGTTGGTATCGATGTCATTAAATCACTTGAAATTTTAGTCTGTTATGTGAAGATCCCTAGAGCCAAGTCTGCATCACATTAACATTCATGGTCTGAACTGTAAAGCCAACAGCTGAGGCTCGTTTCAGAGCTGTATTATATTGAACGAGTTCTCTGAATGTGTGATTTGGTGGTACTCCGTATCCATCGGAACATCGGCAATCATCACTTCACAAACGTGTCAAATACTGATACAAAGCTGTGACTCGGTAAACATCCTTGACGTCCCCTTGTTGGGAGATGAACATGTCAATGCCAAGCGACATGACGCTCTGGCTTTCGCAGCCAAGCGTGGCGCAGCCTCCAACGCGCCCAATACTATCCACGTAATCCCGCAACACGGTCTTTGTGGCGTGCTAAAAGCCGGGGCCGGGGGTGGCCATGTGAGAGAGGGAGGCAGCTTGAGACGCCAAACACTTTGACTTTACGAGCTTGGCTTGCCTCTCCTCTTTCTCTCCTCACTGTCGTTTCGTTCCTTTTTGTATTCCTTCACATCCACATCCTGTACTCTCATTCTCCATCATTCACTTTTTTCCTTTCTTCTACCTCGGCGACCGATATTTATCACATTCAATATACTTTGCGCGAACCCTTGATATAACATCTACCTCCTATATCCACCAGTCGCATAGCGCATCACCAAAACACACGATGGCCTTCAAGCAAGACGAACCTCCGGCTTACGGCCCTCCCCCAGGTGCCCCTCAACCTGCCTACGGCGGCTACCAGCAAGATCCATACCAGCAGCAAGGCGGCCAGCAGCAGGGCTACTACCAACAAGCTCCCCCTCAGATGGGCTACTACAACCAGCAGCAACAAGGACCTTTTCCCGCCGGCCAGGGCCCTTATCCTCCCCAGCAGGGACCCTACGGCCAGCCACCTCCTCAGGGCTATTATCCCAACGATGACCAAAGAGGTGGAGGCGGCGCCGGCGGTGGTATCATGACTGGTCTTCTTGCCGGTCTGGCATGCTGTTGCTGTCTGGATTGTCTCTTCTAAACGTCGCATCAACTACGACTACAACCCTATCCACTACTTGATACCCCCGTCGGCGGCGAACCTAGGAGCTTCTCTCGAATACCCGAAGAAATGTTCACGTTGACAAAGGAGACTGACGACAAGCGCAGCGTGGCGCATCAGCAAATGGAAAGGGTTTTACTGTTTTATGGCGTTGGGGTTAGCTTGATTCCAGAGGTCTTGTTCATGCTACGTGTTTCCTTGTTTCCGATAAAGTACCACTTATAATCACATAATCTTCATTCCCAGATGCAAACTTATTCCTAGATGTGACTTGCGAAGACCAAATTGATTTGTTATTACGCCGCGGCAAAGAGTGTCTCAAACTCGGACCTGACCTTTGCGACACAGTCGTTTGAGTAAATCATCTTTTGTACATCAGGAGACGTCCACTTATCAGGAACTGAGCCGCTGTTTTTGTGCTCCTTGAACATCCTATCTCTTTCCTCTTTTGCTTTCCCTTCACCCAGATGCAACGTCCGACCAGACAGATACGCCATTTCGACGAGATTCGACGTCCACTCCTTTCGAGACAGTTCGTACACCTTGAGGCACTTGGCGATAGTCTCAGGCCGGGTATCTGGGGCAAGGGATAAAACTTCGGCGATTGTCGAACCGTCCTCAATGGCCATCGCTGCTCCTTGGCTAAGATGGGGGAGCGTTGGGTGGCAAGCGTCTCCTACCAAGGCCACAGATCCTTGTGTCCATGTAGGCAGCGGCTTATACATCCTCAACCGCCACTCGCAGACCTCGCCTTCGGGGACTAGGTTGAGCATCTTTTGTACGAGTGGACAGAAGGACTCAAAGACGTCCAGCATGACCTTTTTCGAACCTTTTGTTGTGTATGTAATAGACGGGGCAGTTGCAAAGTTCTCATCTGGCTGAACAGTCGACAAGTTGTAGACTGACTTGTTGGCAATGGAGTATGCAATGATGTGCCGCTTCTCTCCCACCCACCGCACAACCTCATCGCTATCAATAAGAGCCAGCAGTTCCGGATCATGAGCCATATCCTCACGCTTGAGCATGATGCGATAAGCAGCTTGACCGGTTTCGGCCTCCTCAGGCATGGCGCCTACTTGCTGTAGCAGCTGAGAGCGGGTTACGCTCTTGATACCGTCGGCACCGAGGAGGATATCAGCTTGACGTGTAAATGGCTCTCCTTCTCTGGGTTGGAGTTTGAAAGATACCCTAGGTGAGAAGGATTCAATGTCTACCAAGCTCGTAGCGAAGTGAAAGTTGATGGTGCCCTCTTTCTTGCACGCCTCGTATAAGTGACCGGCTAGGGAAGATCTATGGCCACAAAGGTGCGAGTAGCCATATTTGCCCTTCAGATCCGGCATGTCAACGTGGGCAAGCTCCTCATTAGTTGCTCCCTCTTTAAACAAGTCAGTTAGTGTTCAAACCGTGTAAGCTACACAAACTTACGTCGGATACTACTCCCAGCTACGCAGGTCGACTCCCTCTCAATATCCTCCCAGCATCCCAGCCTGTCGAGGATTCTCCCCATGTTGGGCGCCATTTGAATGCCAGCTCCAACGAAGCCGAGAGTACTGGCTGCTTCATACACATCAATGTGTTTGAAGCCTCGTTTGGCCAGAGCAAGGGCGGCTCCTAATCCGCCCATGCCAGCGCCCATGATGGCGATATGCAAGTCTTTGGTGTCAGTCATGATGACAATATTTCGAACCAGCCAATAGATTTTTAGACAAAATGCAGAACGGATTCTATTAGAAAAGACTTGGCATTAAAAGATGTCCTGAGGATTTATATACAGACCAAGTCTTATAACGGTTGTTCCTTTATCCGATGTCGTTCATAGTGTAACTATCCCGAAATAAATGCCGGGGTGCGGGGATCGGATGTACATCTCTGTATGGAGCTCTTGTTCTATGCAAGGACCGACATACTACGTAGTAGGTCTTCTTCGCGAATCGTCGATTACATCTAATAATGATAGGTTTAGACATGCTCTTTAGTTTTACTTCCATATTCGGATTGTGCTGCTCCTATATCGGCGGAAGCATTACGTATGGGTTTCAGCTTTGACAAGATATGCATAAGACCATGAGGAACTCTCCGCTGGCGTCGTAATCAATACACTTTCACACCTACTTCAGCCGTCAGCGCTATCGCGTGCCATCATTCCATCAACTAAAATAAATATCTTGAAGGTTTCTGTACTGTGAAGATCGATGCATCGAATTTCATGTCTTCCCGGGGGCACCTCTCGGCAAGTGGGCATGCAAACTCCGAGGCACGGCAACACCATTGACGTATTTGTCTATCATTGCGGCACATGCCATTATTTGGCTGGTCTACTTTGGCGTAAAAGGCCTTCTACTATCGCTAAGATTGTACGCGGCTAGTTCGTATTCTCAGGATTTAAGCTTGTTTATCAGAACCTAGTTGAGAAAGTCAAGGTAGAAAATGGCTGCACAACACAAATGGTTTAATGATAACTATTATTTCATTTCAATACATGAGTATTTCTAACATGGCGAAATACTAAAGTCCCTCAATTTAAGCAATGCTAATCCCAAGGAATAAGATATTTACTCTATTGTTATCCATGACATAGACTAATTATCCCCATGACAATAGCATCATGCTTCAATCTACCCTACGCCCAGTAGAGGTAACCGCCAATATCCCTCGAACTGCAATCCCTGTCTCCTCATCCAATAGAACTACATCCTCGCAACACGGGCATCGTTTCACCTTCCCAAACAAAAGTGCTCGGTGTCGAACGAGGTTCCTTGCCCGTCACTTGGACTAAATTGGCAGGATTCTCGGTGATTTATCCAATCGACAATACCACGTACAAGGCCAATCGAGTGTAGCACGTGCTCAAGCAGAAGATTGGATTGCTATAACTAAGTAGCCATGCCGGCCATGAGCTCAAAAAGCAGCTCTTCTCTGCAGAGGAAGAATATTTGTTTGACGATTATGGTTGGTTCTAGCTTGATTGGCCTCTTGGCTGTCGTCTTTCAGATATGCTTCGTCGAGGCGGTGGAAGTAGACGTTGATATCTCTGCTTACACCAGCGAAGTTGAGTCTGATTGGACTGCTGTTTACTACTCTGATCGCAACCCCTTGTTAATTGGAAACGATGGAGGTCCTGATGAGGGAGGATTTCACGTCTACGACCTCAATTCCAAGTCCCCACTGCAGGAAGTGACAGCACAAACACCCGGCCGCAGCAAGCTCGTCACTGCAGTGTACGATGTCGACAAGAAAGATATCCTTGTCACAATCGCGCAGCCAGATTCTGTTCTTCGCGCTTATGAGATGCCCAAGTTCAAGCAGATAAAGGAGGCAGACTTCAAAGTGCTAGGAGACTGGTCTGCGCTGTGCAGCTGGAAGAGCGAAGCTGGGAATGACTATGTCTATCTTTTCGGCAAGGGACAGGCAGTCCAGCTTCTTCTTCGAGAAACTAAGAAGTCCGTCGAGTTTGTCGAGGTAAGTGTTCGTCAAAGAATCTGATACAATTTGCTCATATCTACAGATTCAAACATTCCCCACAGGCTTTGAGACGTCTGGATGTGCTGTTTCGCGCTCCGAGTCGCGCATGTACATCTCTACGGATGATGACAAGAACGTCTACGCTTTCTCACTCAAAGAGTCGACAACGGTGCCAAAGATTACCGAGTTTGGCAAGGCAGCAGACGATGTTACCGGTTTGGCTGTCTACGTGCCTAAGAAGGGCTCAGACTATTTGTTTGTCGCCCAAACGGACAAAGTCGCTGTCTATGACCATTACTTCAAGCTCAAAGGCACGTTGTCATTGAAGGGATACGAGGATATTGAAGTTCAAGGATTGAACATCTTCCAAGGTGCAACAAGCAAGTACCCTGCTGGTGCTCTTACATACGCCATCGAGTCAGAGGAGGTCAACGGTTTCGGTGTCTCATCTCTTGAAAATGCGCTCAAGAAACTCAAGATCGAGGCCAACACTAAGTACGAACCAAGAAAGGTCAAGACCAACACCAAGAGTGAGCCAATCTGCAAGACTTGTGGAGGCAATGGTTTCTGTGTTAAGGACAAGAAGCAGAAATGCGAATGCTTTGCTGGTTTTGCTGGAAAAACTTGCAGCAGTTTCACGTGTACCGACAAGTGCTCCGGCCATGGGAAGTGCGTTGGAGCGAACGAGTGTAAATGCGACAAGGGCTGGGGAGGCTTACATTGCTCGTTTCTCCTCGTGGAGCCAACTTATGAGACCGAATCACGCCTTGGCGATGGCGATGACCCTGCAATTTGGATCTCACCTGAGAGTCCAGATAAATCTCGAATTATTGCGACGATGAAATCTGGAAAAGACGCTGGACTTGGCGTGTTTGACTTGGCTGGTAATCTTCTCCAGTCGTTCACGGCTGGTGAGCCAAACAATGTGGATATGATTTACGGATTCAAGGCGGGCGATCGTAAGGTTGACTTGGCTTTTGCTGCGTGCCGAGCAGATGATACACTTTGGTAAGTGAGATTGATCCTGTGTTTATGACGATTGGCTAACGACACAGTCTTTTCGAGATGCTGCCCAACGGAACACTGACTGATATCCCTGGTGGTATACACCCAGTCGTCGAAGACTACAGCGTTTACGGCTCATGTACCTACCGCTCTCCCAAGACCGGAAAACAGTATCTCTTCGTCAACGAGAAATCAGCGCGATATCTCCAATATGAACTCACCTCGACATCGAAGGGAGAACTCAAGACGAAGCTTGTCCGGGAGTTCCAAGGCGGCAGCGGTGGACAAGTCGAGGGCTGTGTTACTGATGAGGAGAATGGATGGATATTCCTGGGGGAGGAACCTTCTGCTCTTTGGAGATACGGCGCTGAGCCCGACTCTAAGGACGAGGGTGTCGTTATTGGAAAAGTCGGCGATGGTAAACTCTACGGAGACGTCGAAGGCGTAACACTCGTCTACGGATCCAAGCCCAACGAGGGATTCATCCTGGTTTCCTGCCAAGGAGTCAGCGCATACAACGTCTACCGCCGAGCCCAACCTCACGAGTACGTTACCACGTTCACACTCGTGGAGTCATCAGATGGGAAGATCGACCCCGTGTCCAACACCGACGGCATAACGGCTATAGGAACAGGTCTGAACAAGGATTTCCCACATGGGTTGGTTGTTGTGCACGATGATGCAAACCAATTGCCTAATGGAAAGACAAGTGCTGAGGCGAGCTTCAAGATGGTCAGTTTGGAGAAGATCCTTGGGTCTAAGGTGTTGGGTAAGAAGGGTCTGTTGGATCAAGTTGACAAGAACTGGGATCCTTGGAGGTAAGGTCCCTAAGGCACGGAGAGTCTAGTTCAATAGAGAACGCCGCGATAAGAGTGAGTTTTGACAAGTTGTTTCATTTGCCTCCCCTTGAAGCCAGATTTAAAGCCCGTGAACCACCCCTGAAGCTATTCATACCCATTTCCAGTCAACCGTGAACCTTTCAAACGTTTCACAACAAAGAAAGCAAAGCGGAAATTCAAATTCGTTTACGCGCAGGCTTTGATCATCCCTAAAGAGATTGCTCATGTGCTGCGTGGTTGCATATGAGTGGCGTTTACTTGGAGACAGAACAGCCTCGACGCTCTCCCACCGGTCAATACTTTTGCCATCTTTTCGAGTCGTCTATGGGAACGTGAGATAGTATTCCTTATGACTCGGTACGGTTGCTGTATGATTGGTTGTTGTGTTGGTGGATGCCATACTGCCTGACACTGGTAGACGGTGCCGGGGAAGCTGTCAAGTACCTGCGTCAGATATCAGCACGACAAGCCTTCTTATTGAATAGTCATAATCAAAGCACCGTAATATTTCTATAGACTCGTAGATATGATAAGCATTAAGCTAAGATAGCTACTTTGCGTCGCGTTGATATGTATGGGCTCACCTCTAAAGCTTGATATCACCGTGTAAACCACCAGACACAACCAGCCAAAATAGAAAACAGTAACATTCCATCAAATCCTTTATTGAGAACTTCCATAGCCTTTCCCGAAAGAAACTCAAAGAAAACTAAGGGTTGTTTCCGTCCCCCCTCAACCGTTTGTAGGCTCCATTCGTCGACTTACCCCTTTTGGGTGTCAATAGAACCTCAACGAGCACTGACATATATGAATAACCAAACTACCGAACACTCAAGAACCAACACCATTGGGCTTGAACTACCGCCACGAGGATGATCCACCTCGTGCATTCGCTTCTGACAAGTAAAGGCGAGGCAAAATGAGCTACAGATGCCACTTTGCCATACGTGTCTTGTGCTTCGAGGCCAAGCCTGTGATACTGCCTAACTAGGAGTGGTTTGCGTAATAGTTCACATTTGTCAATAAGCCCCTGGGATACTTTCGTTTCCTCATGGTTAAACTTTGATATCTTGGTATCTACCTTGTGGCTAATAGCCTCTTTCATCGTCTTTCAAACCGACGTTCTATTGAGAAACCCACCTCGTGCGCGTTGCACTGACTGTTCTATTCAAATCGAGGGGTCAAGAGGGGGGCTTATTGACCCCACCAGCGTCAATAAGCCCGATATTCTCAATAGACTCGTGCGCAACACCACAGCCAAAATGTTCGCCTGCACGGTCAAGATGCCTTTCTCTTGTGATGACCGAGTCTTTGACCAATATCATGAACATTGAACTCGAAATCTATAAAGAGATACACGAGTTCGGCCTTAAATACATCCTCTTTTCTTCTCCAGACTCGTTCTCCATCATCAGAAGGACAACGACAATCTCAAAGCCTCCTTACACGACACTCAATAACGAGTACCACTCACTTCAACAATTACTTTTCACTACAATCTCTTCAGAGACACGACGCCCTCAATCGATCATGAAGTACGCCTTTGTGACTCTGGCCATTGCGGCCAGCACCGCTCTCGCGGCTCCTCACCCTGATCCGGTCGCCGATCCTATGCCATGGTGTACCATGAAGGGTCAGCCCTGCTGGAAGGCCAAGATGGCAAAACGTGAAGCTCTTCCTGAGCCCATTGCCGCTCCCCAGCCCGATCCCGTTGCTGATCCTATGCCCTGGTGCACTATGAAGGGCCAGCCTTGCTGGAAGGTCAAGATGGCCAAGCGTGAGGCCGAAGCTATCCCCGAGCCCCTCGCCGCTCCTCAACCTGACCCAGTCGCCGACCCAATGCCTTGGTGTACTATGAAAGGCCAGCCTTGCTGGAAGGTCAAGATGGCCAAGCGTGAAGCTCTCGCCGAGCCTGAGCCCATCGCTGCTCCCCAGCCCGACCCCGTTGCCGACCCCATGCCCTGGTGTACCATGAAGGGACAGCCTTGCTGGAAAGCCAAGATGGCCAAGCGTGAGGCTGAAGCTATCCCTGACCCCGTCGCTGTTCCTCAGCCTGACCCCGTCGCCGAAGCTATGCCTTGGTGCACCATGAAGGGCCAGCCCTGTTGGAAGGCCAAGGTTAAGGCCAAGCGTGAGGCCGAAGCCGATCCTTGGTGCGTCATGAAGGGACAGCCATGCTGGAAGGCCAGGGTCAAGCGTGCTGCCGAGGCCGAAGCCGTCGCTGACCCCATGCCCTGGTGCACAATGAAGGGACAGCCTTGCTGGAAGGAGAAGGTCAAGGCCAAGCGTGAGGCTGAGGCCGATCCTTGGTGCGTCATGAAGGGACAGCCATGCTGGAAGGCCAAGGTCAAGCGTGCCGCCGAGGCTGAGGCTATTCCCGAGCCTGTTGCTGCTCCTCAGCCTGATCCTGTTGCTGATCCTATGCCCTGGTGCACCATGAAGGGCCAGCCTTGCTGGAAGGTCAAGCGAGACCTCATGGCATCCGCATAAGCAGCTCCACTATCGACTTGCACGAGAAACTAGTAAGTTCAACATACATCCATACTGCATCTCACCATCTAACATGTTGCTCCAGGTGTCGATGGTTTAGACTCTCCGATCTGATCGTTTGCTTTCTTGGTAGCATCGTCGGTGATCACTTTTCGTCACTCCTTATCTATGGATATCAGCAAGAAGCGTTCGAAAAAGAAGAGACAGATGAACAGGTGACAGGCTATGCAGGGATACTTTTCCCTTTTTTCTTTTCTTTTATGGCGGCTTGAACATTGCTGCACATATTTTTGTATAACGGCAGGAGATGATGGAGTCTGCTGCTTTTTCTTATTAAGCGATCTGCCTTGGGCATGAGTCGCTGGCCATGGCCAGAATAGCTGGGAAATAGTTCATTCAATCAACTGATTGTCTCAAAATGGTATCTTGAAATTTGTGCGTGATTGTGATGTAGCATGAGTGAAGTAAATGGTTGGCCATGGGCGTGGCTTCTGCCATTGTCTCGAGAATCAGTGCAGATTTTGCGGCTCTGTTTCTGTGGAGACAAGGTTGATGATATCTGCATATCGTCCAATTCGACATTCGTGAATGTGATTTAACAGCATGGCGAGACGAATTGTAGTCATTGTCTACCGCATATCCAGTCCAGCGATAGACAGGTACCATGGTGAACACATGTATGTGATATACACTGATTGACACTTTATCCAGGTACAAAGTCGGCCGTGGGAGGACAGCAGATGTTTAGGTTTATCACGCCAACATGCCTTTAACCTCCATATCAGCACAGGCAAACCATCATTCACTGGTACAGTAATTAAATACTACGTCAAAAGTATGTACGTTCAATCATTGCGCTCCTCCCCATCGTCGAGGGAAGCACCGCACCCAAGATTGTTCGCTTTTCTCTCCATTCTGTGTTCCTCGGAATCGGTGGTCTTGGGCGCAGGTCTTGCGACGCACCTCGCATCAATATACATAGAGAAACATGAACGTTGTTTTTTGCGTTGTTCAATATTTTGAATTGGAGAGAAAAGAGAAAGAAAGGAAGAAGGATTTTTTTTCGAAGCTTCCTTTTCTACGCGTCGTGAGGGTGGTGGGGCCAAATGTTGATGCCTTGGTGGCCTTGTGCGCCAGGCTGCCACTTTGAACCTCAGGGAATCGTTCCTGCCTCTCAAGATCCAAGAAAATCAGGTAGGTACGAATGAGAGATATCTCTTGCTACACGAACTTTTATGATAAGTTTGTACGGTATTACTGTGTTTAGTGTCTCATATCATACTTGTATAGATCGTCGTTTTACCGAAGCCCAGAGTAATATTGATGTTTTTTGTGGTTAAAGGATTTGGTATTCTTGTCATACCTCATTCACCTGTTTGCTGCTTTCCTTTACTCCATCTCCACCCTAGAGCTAGCATACAACAACACAGCACATCTGAGGGGAGTTCTTTCCCCTTCATCTCATCCCGCTAATGTGAAAGATGATATCTCCTTCTACTCAGCTTTCATTTGTTTTATTCCCCAAAAGCTATTCTCAAACACCCAGTCGCCATTTCAGGACTTCCCATTCTATCACGCTCATGTGAGCACCAGTTACAACGATGTTGAGAAACTACGAAGTGAGAAGTTACACTGAAGATTTTGCGACTCCGCGATTTTCGTCCATCCATGATGGGCGACCTCGCAGGCCGGTCACGCCCGAGCCGATAGCTTCTAAAAGTCATGATACTGCCATCTCTTCATTAGCACCATATTGGCGTGAAGCAAACGCAGAGGCTTCGACTGGGCCCTTTATCAAGGCAAATGGAACCTTCTTTCGGAACTTAACCCCAGAGATCCGCACAAGAATTCTAACGTTCGCATTCGGGAAACGCACTCTTCACATGGATCTCATCTATGGCCATCCTGTCGATCCCGGAACGAAAGAGCATCATCACGCTGGAGTCAAACAGTTGCCGTAGTATGGTAGCTACAAAAATCCGGACTCTGCAACACCTGTTGTCGATACAAAGCAACCAAAGAAATGGAGATGGAGGGGTTCTGTCTGCCATCGATTGCCGCCTTCCGGTATGATTGATCCACGGGGACCAGGATACAATCCTCAGCCGTGCGACGACGAATGTGTCTTCGGATGGAACGGCCGAAACGGTTTCCAACCCCAGTGCGAGCATTGGTCCGGTGAAATGCCAGGAAAATGCTGTGTGGGTGTCATGGGATGGCTGCTATCCTGCCGACAAGCGTAAGATCAACTCAATCCTAATGATCAAATAATTTGTTGACATGAAATATAGTTATCAAGAAGGAATTAACATACTATATTCCTCAAACACTTTCCACACATCAAGCAAACGGATGATGCTGCGTATGCCTACGTTAATTCAACAACGGCGACTTGACACCTTACGATCCTTTGAGATCGTCTGGGAAACTGCCCCTTGGCAAATAGTGTCTGCAATTCAAAATGACAGAGCGGCACCACCTCTTTCTGATCTTGCATCTTTCGAGTTATTTATGGACATTATTCCCGACCTTTTTCCAAACATCAAGAAGCTTCACATTGCCATACAAGGAGATATCTTGCCAAGATGTTAGGGACAGCCTGGCAATGTCCACTTGAAGAGCAAGCGACGCAATGCAATTGTCGAAGAGGGAATCATTGACAGAGTCGACAAAATGGTCCGGCAACTCAAACACCATGTCGACTTTTCGGTTGCCATGCCCACGAGTACCTACATTGTGCAAAAGAGACGTGCTCTTCGCCAGGGCTGGCAGGTATTCCAGAGGCATGAAACGGGTGATATTGAGCGGTATTGGAGACCACTGAAACATTGCTTACCGAGAACTGGGTACTGGTTCTGTCTGGGAGAGAAAGACGTGAGGAGGAAGAAAGCGAGGACTGCCATCGGACGACAGGCTTTGCCGAACCCGCCTATTGGTGAAGAGTATGATGTTTTCTTCCGAAAAGTTTCGACAAATCGAATTGGTACGTGTACAATGGAAGAAAGTCTAAACTGGTTCGTTATGAGAGTTGTGTCATGGGTCAAAATGATGGGAGCACGTTGTGGCAGATTAATGCGTTTGTGGGATTGATACGAAACATTAATCAAGACTGCGGTGAAGAATACTGTATACTTGAACAAATTGAAGTACGATGAGACCAACCAAAGTCCCAAGAGCTTGGACTTGGGCTTGGACCTTTGTGGCGAAGCTCTTGACGTCTCCACAAAGTGACACGAGGCAGCAAATAACGGCTCTTTATATGTGCCAACTCGGCTTGAGGTGCCGTGGGCAAGACATGGCGCATCCAGATTTGGGCGAAGGAGTTGAGGTTAATATCAATAGGTAGTGTTCGGCTGCGGAGACAGGTTGAGCACCGCCAAGACAATGGTCGTGGCAGTGCATCACTATATATCGATTCTTGTTTTAAACCTTGAATTACTTCAGATGTGAATTTATTCTTGTTTTTACTTGTTGTCATATGTAATCGCGGTTATTGGGATACCCTTATAACTTATATCTCACCTCTCAATTATTAGTTCAGAGACTATTCAGCTGAGCTGAGCTTACCCTCGGCTGCCCCTCACGTCACGTCACTTCTCTGCATCTACATCTCACAACGTCATATCAAGATGGCTTCAGACCTGGCATCTCGCATTGGGGATCTCAACCCCTTCGCCTCTAAAAACCGTCGTATCAATGATGAAGATTTCGGCGAAGAAATCGACAATGATACCGTCGCTGGCGGTGGCCACAGCACCCGGCGCATAGTAACAGACCTCAGAGTCAGCAGCGCCCTGAGAGAATTCCTCGCCAATGAAAAGATGCTTTCCAAGAAGGAAGCCATGATCTACTCGGAGGATTCATCGCAGGCCCTGCTGGAGCTCGTTAGCAAGCCGCATATTCGCGTGCCGGCTGAGCTGACGGATAGATCGCATCCGTTACCAGAGTACTTCATCAGCTCGAGCCATAACACTTATCTTCTGGCGCATCAGCTGTATGGCTCTTCTTGCGCGACGGCGTACGAGACGGCGCTTAGAACAGGTGCGCGATGTGTTGAGATTGATGCGTGGGATAACAGCGACGATAGAGATGAGCCCAAGGTTACTCATGGATATACTTTGGTATCCAACATTTCATTCCGTCAAGTATGTGAGACAATTCGAGACTGTGTCGACCGAGAAGCTGCAGAAGCGCAGACCAACCCCGCCTTTCGACCCTCGCCAGTTCTGCTATCGCTAGAGAACCACTGCGACGCCTACGGCCAAATGCGCCTTGTCAACATCATGCAGGATGTGTGGGGTGATCGTCTTCTCAGCAAAGCTGTGAGACATCTCGGCCATGAAGAACAGGCTGGGTCGCATCACCACGTCCGTCTGCAGGACCTGGGTGCCAAGATCGCCGTCATTGTGGAGTACCACTTCATAGACGAACCTTCGTCCAGCTCAACCGATTCAGACGACTCGGAAGATGAGGAGGAGGAAAAGGCTGCACGGAAGGAATATAAGGATAAGAAGAAGAAGGAAGAGCCCTCCGTTATCATTCCTGAACTCGCCGAGTTGGGAGTCTACGCACAATCTGTCAAGCCTGTTGATAACTCATGGTTCGAAGAGGGTGATCTCGCCAACGGACCTCATCATCATCTTATCAACGTCTCTGAGTCGGGTCTGGCGTCTCATCTTCCCGAGCATGCAGCAAACATCGGTCGTCACAACGCCCATCATCTCATGCGCGTTTACCCCAAGGGCACACGAATCTCATCCACCAACCTAAAGCCCGTCCCTTACTGGGGCATCGGCGCCCAGATTTGTGCTCTCAATCTGCAGAACTTCGGTACCAGCAACCAGCTCAACGAAGCTCTCTTCAGCGGCACAGACGGTTACGTCCTCAAGCCCGCTGCTCTCCGCTCTGGCGGCAACGGCAAGCTGAGCACAGGCCGCAGCAAGCGTCTCCGTCTCCACGTCGCAGGCGCAACAGACATCCCACTGCATGGCGACTCAGAAGCCGACTCCATCAAGCCCTACCTAACGTGCACGCTGTACCACCCCGATGAAATCAAGGGCGACCCGCCCAAGCGCAAGACAGCTGCGTACAAGCAGCACAAGCTCGAGTTCCTGCACCGCGGGCCCAACCCGCCGCCAACGGACCCCCTCTGGGACGAGACGTTGACGTGGGAGTACGAGGACAACGAGCTGGTGTTCCTGCGGATGCTCATCAAGAGCGACGATAGTTGGACGCGGAATCCGATGTTTGCGGCGGTGGCGGTGCGGTTGCTGTATGTTGACCCGGGATGGAGGTTTGTTCGCATGTTGGATCTCAAGGGGCACGAGACGAAGTGTTCGGTGCTTGTCAACTTTGAGATTATTGATGCTTAAGGGGGGTTTGTTACGGGGATATGATTTATATGTTTATGGTATACAATGCAGTTTCTACTTGAGTGAGGTTGTCTATCTGTTGGACTTGGTTCTACTTGAGTGCCTTTGCTGCTCTGAGCGTGTGTTTGTTCAAGTTATGTCTTAGCGTATATCAGACGGTTTCAGTGATCATTAGCAAGAGAGGATGTGCTTAGTGCTATACAAGTATTTTGATGCAAATGTTTGCAGTTGTGTTAGAAAAGTCGCTTGACCGAAATTCCGACCGGGTTCGGATGTTGAGGTGGGTCTTGACCTTGACATCCCGGCCCCGGAATCAACAGCTCTGGCCGGCGACTTTTAGTTACACACTAGATGAGAAAGAGTATATAGGTATTTGCATCGATTATATGCTGTTAATAAACGGGGCTGTGCACTACTATGTAATGATTGCAGCGAGGAGTTATGATCGAACAATACACAGAAGAGACATGTCTGCTGGTATCCAGCTAACTTACAACGCCGAAGCAAATATACACCTTCTGCTGCAAAATGGCAGACCATGATCGTCTACCTGCTAGAGTAGTATTAGTAATGGCAGAGCTATCATAAACTCTCAACGACTATTCTATAACATCAGCTGCTACTCATTATGACTCCAAGCAATATGCAACCTAACTTCCGAAAGACCTCGGATGCTGCTTACCCTAATCAACCATACACCTCAACAATGCAAGTATAAGAGATAAGCCCCAACATCATCCCGACTGACCTTTACAAGTCAATTTCTCTGCGTCCATCACTTAAACATTCCCATACTGTTTCATACCGATAATTCACCATATCGCAACAATGGCCGCCATCCTCGCACCGCTACATCTCCTATCTTTCTCAACCCTTCTGGGTTCCCAGCTCTACCAGACCTTCATCGTCACAAAAGTCGCCTTTAAACGCCTCCCACGAACTCCTTACGTCAATTTCCAAAAACACATCTTTCCCATCTTCTTCCACGGCCAGGCACTCCTACTCTTCCTCACAGCCGTAACACTACCACCATACGGCCCTCTCTCGCTGATTGAGCACAAGAGCGACTGGGTCCCATTTGCGGTATCGGGTGTTATTTCTGGACTGAACGTCATGGTATTTGGACCGAGAACGAGGAAGTTGATGCTGGATCGTGTTGAGCAGGGTAAGTCGAATTCTTTGTTTCAGGATGGATGAATGCTGATGTGAGTAGGTACCGTAGATGCGAAAACGACGAATCTGGAGGGACAAAGTGCGGCGATGCAGGTCATTAAGAAGAGGTTTGCGACGTCGCATGCTATGTGTATTCACTTGAACTTGATCGGTCTTGGAGCTCATCTTTGGTATACATGGAGATTGGCATCACGCATTGAGACTTCGCTGTAACTGGCCATAACTACACAAACTCTGGAGATATGTGCATAAATGGTATAATCGAAATATCGACATATTAGAACCACTGCTAGATAGACTTGAAACTCTCCACTTCTATCCAGCTCAGAGCGAGTGATATCTGTCATGACGGCAGATAGACAATCATCTCAAGCCCTCCCGCATATGCAGTCGTAGTAGTCTTGAACCCATTCTTAGGATCATGGATATAATCCAAAAACTCCTTATACAGCGCCTTGGCCATCCTGGTGTTATCAGCCAGCACAATAGCTCCTCGCTTCAGACGAGGCTTAATGATTTCCAGAGCTGGAAGTGCCAGCGGCGTCCAAACTGATTTCTATTAGCACTTTCCCAGAGAATATTTAGGCGCAGACTTACTGTCGATGAGCAACATGTCAATTTCCTCAGGCATACCCTCCTCCACCAAAAGCGTCTCCCTCAGATCCCCCTCCCTCAGCTCAATCCACGGCTCAACTTCTTCACCCGCCTCACTCCAATGCTTTCTCGCCCTCGCAGCTTTACTACTCTCCTTCTCTGTACCGATAACCTTCCCCGTAACCACCTCACCCCTCGCCCTCGCCTCCGTGATGTTTTGTCCCACCGCGAGGGCGAGATACATAGTCGACACACCAAAACTTGTTCCGGCTTCGACGATATTGCGAGCGTTGATGCTTCGTGCGAGGAGATACATGAAGTGGCACTTGTCCTGCTCTAGGGCGACGAACTTATCCCGCATGTGGTTGTCAGAGGCGGTGGACCATGTCTTGCCGGTGATGTAGAAGCCGTAGAGGAACTTGAAGTAGAACCAGTACTGGGAGTAGGCTTTTTCTTGGGCTTCTGAGGCGGCGTGGAGACGCTTGAGGAGATCGTGGAGGCGAGGACTGGCCTCGATGGCTTGGATAGCTGTTGCGGATGGCGCCATGGTGAATTAGTGATGGAAGTTGATGATGAGAGGTCACCAAGAAGAGGTTTCCGTGTCTTATATAAATTTAATATGAGTCAAACATAAATTTATTCGTGTTGTGAATACGGCAATCAAGATCGGGACGAGATCGTAATTAGATTTGTTATCACCGAGGCCGATGTATCACCACCGAAACCCATCTCGTTGATGTGAATCCGTAACTTCCACTTCTTGGCCAGTATATATTTAGTAGGTACTACATTATGAGCTATCGTATAACTCAGATCTAGAATAAGATTATTGAGATCCATTGCGAAACTAACTTCTCAGTTCTCATTTACCAAATATCACGTGGCCTCAGCATATTGGGTGTTATTGATCACACAGCAACTAAGTAGTGAGATGCCAAACCAAGTCATAGTCATGTTATTAGCGAGTGCTTGAAGCATGTGTATATGGCCCGAACAACGAGGTATCAACCATACCGTCACCGCAATCGCAGTCCCCGTCCTCAAGCCCGAAGACGAAACCCGGCCTTCGGTCTCAGCCCCGGTGCTAAGCTTCCGGCATACATGACTCCTCTCCGATATCACCCCCGATTCCTTCAAGACACACGGAAACTCTTCCGCGCAAGCAAGCGAAGTCGTTAAGCTGCGAAACACGAAAAGACAACGAGATAAACGCAGTCACCCGTCATGATCTCTCCCCCATCTCTCTGCCCTGCGCATCCACGGGAATACAGACAATAAACATCAAACACCCGCCCTCGCTCTTAAACGGGCCATGCCGCATCCCGGGCTTCCGGTACGCATAAGCGCCCTTCTCCCAGCCTTTCTGTAGATTCACGTCGTACAGATCACCCTCGACCATGAAGATCTCCTCGACGTAGTCATGAATAAAAACTTGCTGCTGGTTGCGGGCGCCAGGCTGCCATCGCTGTAATGTCGTGCGTCTTCCTGTCTGTGTGTCCTGGTTGAGGACAAGCTCATCTACGCCTGGCTCAATGGGGGACCAGGTGCGGTTGTGAGATGTGGTAGCAGGGTGGAATTCAAATTGCTCCATTGTGAATGATGCCCAGTCAGATAATTTTGGTATTGTCGCACAAGAGCTGCAAGGCATTGAGGCTTGGCCACCTCAGCCTTAAATTCTCCCAAGAGACAGCCATTGTTTTGAGTAACAAGTACAATGATATCATTTAGTAAGCTGACGATGACAAATGAAGTAGCCACAAGCTACTAAATCTACCATTTCCTTCGTCTATAACGTTAGTGAGCAAGCCTACAATCGGTGTTTGTCATACAAGAGGCAATCGGGGATCTTTCGTAATGACCTGGCTTCTCAGCAGCAGCAATATGCTTTGACATCGTATCATTCACGAATTGCAGGCCACGTTCTGGTACAAAAAGCCACGCGAGTCCAACTAGAAATCAGAATGCCATCTGCAACCTGCACAGATTGCATACGCTTGGATGCAGCCATCTCCGGACCCCAAATGCACAACAGGCAGACAACTTCCTACTGGTGCACAACGTCTGTAACCAGTGAATGATAAGAAACCACGGCGAGACGTGCAGGGTTGAGATCCGCACTCAGGTGGCATTGGTGGTTCTAAACGCCCACCGAGACATGTAGCAACGAACATCAAAGGGGTCATGGGAAAACAAGAAAGCTCGATGTTGAGTTGCATCTGGCAGATGGATATCAATGCATGTCTATCGTTTTCAACCCATGCCCAAGACTGAGTTGTTTCATGCTGTGGCAGCGACATTGACTAGTTAGTGTTGGGAGGATATAAGACGGGCGAATCGGAAATGCATGCCAACGGCTTTGAGACGGACTAATGCATTCTTGTCAGTCTCAATACGTCCTTATGACATGGCAGAAGTTGGGACTGTGAGAGTAATCCGCCGATCCGACGGTCCAGTCACTTGACGAGCGGAAACAAGACGGATAGCATCGCAATAGATCATCACGAGAATGCCGAAGGAGTGGGGAGACGTGTTGCACAACAGGCAGAATTTCGTGAAAAGAAAAGACATGTCTATCATTGTGGGGGAACACAGTCACCGTCACGAGCATTCAAGGCAATGCCCTTTATGGTTGACGAAAGCTTGAAACGTGTATACAAAATCTTGGATGCCGATAATGCCGTATATGGATCTCACGATTATGCTTCTCGTTAATGACAGTGCTGCAGCATCAATGTGGAGCAGGATGCTGGTCAAACCGAGCGATGGATATGTATTATTCCTCTGTGTGAAGATCTTCATAAACTAAGCCGCACATCAACTGACAAACGTTGCATCGTCTCGTCAGAGAAGGGGGGACTCTGGTTGAAACTACAAACGCACCAGCACAAGTAAAATGATGAAATAAGAGAAAAAGTGCACTGGAATTGTGGCATATCAAAGTTCAACAGACGAAACGCATCAACGGGATCCAAAATAACCGGCGTCAAGCCATCCGATGAGACAACCTCCAATCTATCTTAGCCATTCTCAGCTCTTGCGGCTGAGACGCTGCCTTTTTGGTGGTGGTCCCCCCCGCCGTTGATCTCTCTTCTCTTCTCGTCCACCGCTAGATTGATGTTCTGTTCATTCTCACGGTCACTGGGAAAACCATAACAGAAACAAGTGTGAGCGGGGCAAGGAATTGCCAAGAGCAGACGATGGTGGAACCCTCTTGACAGGACGGGAGAAAGATTTCCGAGCATGAACTCCAAGTCCAAGCAGTGGAACGAAAAGGAAAAGAGGATCGACAGCTGTTGAGCACAGAATCAGAGGCTTGCAGGACGTCGATCAAGGGACTTTCGTCCACTGAAAGGGGACAACTCAATGACACCGATAGAAACCAACCAACCTGTCTTTGGAACCACAAGTTGTCGGCGGTTTTATTTTCTTATTTCCACATCCACATTATCGTGAACATCCTCATGAGCAAACCCTCCTTAAGATAAGAGGGGAAAAACCAGCGAAACGATGCTACCTGTCACTTGAGATCCGTTGACAGGTGAATCGGTGCCCAACGCCAACGCTTCAAAACACGAGTCTGACAAGATGGGTTCCGAGTCCCCATACACACCCAGTTTTTGTTCCGTAGCGATATAAGGACCCTATTAAAAACACAACCGCTCAACCGAATAAGTGTTTCCGAGAGCTTCTTAAACCCGCACCGCGTAGGACGGGAAGGGTCAAGATGACGTCGGAAACATCAAGCCTACCACGACCAAACAGTTTTGTTGTTTTGTGACATTGAGCGTATCGCCCGTTGCCCCGTGGCTCTTGGCTGGGGAGGAAACACTCTCACGATGACTTCACTTCTGACAGGTTCCGGCATTTTTTTCACTACGACCTCGTTTAAAGAGACGGGGAATAGATCCAGGCGAGAAAAGAAGGCGACAACGGAGGGGGTGTTGGGTTGCAGCTATCGTTTTTTTTTGAGGACAGGGCTCCAAGATAATAGAAAAAAGGGATCCCTCTCAGTCGGTTACAACCGTGAACCACTTTTCTTCCACTTTTCTTCCACGTTTTCTTCCATAACGAATGTCGGTGCGACCCTTGCCAAACGACTCTGGGACGGTGCGAGGAATGGTGAGAAAGATTGCGATATGCGGGCCTAAGCAGAAGCAGAATGATGATCACTAATATTAGAGAGGGGCCGCGCGAAGTGCAGTGCTTGCGGCACAAATATAGCCGTCCGTCTTTGGGACTGTGCGGTTCCGAAAAAGTTATGAGAGAGTGATAGGCAGAGATGGGAGGTTTCGAAAGACGGTCACCGTTTTCGCTGACCGTTGATCTTCAAAGAATACAGTGCTATTGGAGCCTGCAAAGACCTGATTTCCCTGGAACTCTGGTAGGGAAGTTGACGCGGAAAAGTGCAGATCCATGACATCAGTTCAGTTGAAGGGGTATCTCGGACCCTTGCTGCTGGGTACGCCTTGTGTATCCGAGGGCGGCGTAGACTGTGGCTAGCGAACCGCAAGTAAAAAGGGCACCAAGGCGAAGTAAATTAATGATCTCAAAGCATTGAGAAAGAAAGTAGGCTGAGGTCAACTGTAGAGTGTGATAAGCCCGGAGAATTAGAAGCATGTCAAAAGACTCAAATAAACAACTAATACACTATTAGCTCTAGCCTAATGTATGCGGTGTAAGTCCAGGGACTAGACGATGGTACTTCTCGACACCCTTGGCCGCGTTTCCTCCTTGTCAGCCCGTCCTGTTGGGTTTCTGGTACTCAGTCGTTGACTCGTTGGCCGGCAATGGTTATTTTCAGTCATGTTTCTTCGGTTAACGCTTCAGTAAAAGATTTGCAAGTAGAGTCGCAAGAGTTTGAAAATCAATACCGAACTCGGTGCTCTGACCGACACCGCTCAAGGATTTAGTCTGATAGCAAACAGCAATAAACAGTAACAGACACTGTATTATAGTAGTTGACCGGTATTGAACATTCTGTTGTAGTTGCGTTCAACCTGCGACAACATCTCTCCTTTTGATGAGTCTAGTGGGAACAGACTTGGAGGGTCCAAAAACAGCGGGAAAACGGTCGACTGAGAACCAATCACAATATAGCAATCTAAAGATGGGCTGCCATAGGCGCGTACAGAAAGACCAACGATCTGAACGGAGTAGCAAACAACAAAAAAAGAGAAAGAAGTATAACTTCATTGGGCGCGTAACAGAGGAAAGTTGGGCCAAATACAGCCGCCCCGTGCTGTGTGAGCACAGCAACCGTTGGCCATAGTGGACAAGTCCGTAAATTATAGAGGGTTTGCCTCTCCGCTGCGAGAGCTCCGAAAGCCCCAAGGCGGGCGACTTGATAGGCATTTGTGAGTCCCCCTCCAGTTGACCCTTACGCCAGGGGGGGTGTCAAGCGGGCCTCAACCCATGAACCCCTGTAAAGTCCTGCAAGGGCCAGTAATGTCGTCACGACTGAGAGCTGATCGGCCCAAATTTCGCAGGCTTTCTTCTCACGAGTAGGCTTGGCTTTGGGGAGTTTCTGAGGCTCGGATGGTTTCCCTGTGGCCGACCAAACTCTTGGCCTACCTAGCGGCGGGGAGGACTTGTTTGTTTTCGCTAATTAGTAGGGATTATCTGTATTTTGATTGTCATCGGTCAACCAGGAGTGATGTGTACTATGAGAGGTTTCCCGTTTTTCTTCCAATAACGACGTTCGTTTCTTGCGTGTAGCTGTCGTCTACAATGACAATCTCAATATCAATGCATCGTGAGGTTGGTCGCTGGTGGAGAGGACTTCCTGTCTACAGATTTTCCTCTTTGGGGGCTGCCGAGTCGCGTGGGAACAAAGCTGGTGCCACCGTCATCCAATCCAAGGATGCATTGTAGCGCGACATTGAATGTCTGGGCCGGTACCAGATGACAGATGCTCAGACAGGTATAGCTCAATGCAATCCAGCCGAAAAGGTACTTCGCAGTGGGGGCTTCATGCCGTACCCAGCCATGTCGATCTCGAGTCCCATGACTCCTTGTGCTGTCGTCACTTTTCCTCATCTGGTTCCATCCTAATCCATTTGTACATGGTATCTCGTTTTTCAAGGGTCTTCCCATTCTCACCCCCGACGGCAGATTGGTTTTTTGTTCCTTGACTGCCGGATTCCATTGTTATTGAGAATGGCCCTACGGAGCACCAAGTGGTACCTGCTGAGAGTAGCACTGTACTGTATGTCCCGTACGGTATAGTACACCTCAGCTTTCGAGCTCCAGCGAAATTATCAAAATGACGAGAAATCCACTTTAACATTCCCATCCCCATTTCGTCCTTGCCCCCCTTCCCTTCTAGCCTTCCCCTCTTTTTGTCTCTTCCGTTCTGGGTCCTGCTCCTTCTTTTTTCGCTGGGGCCGGGTTCTTCCTTCCTGCTATTGATTGTCCACCAGCACCCATTGCCCACACCTGCCACCTGCCAACCTTCCACGCCGAACCCGACCTAAACTCTTGCCCTGCCCTTGTCTCGCCCATTTCTCAAAAGAAGGGTCCTCCTTCCTGCCTGCAACCGTTGGCTACTTCTTACTGCCTCCTTTGAACATTCATCAACGTTTGCGCCTTGGAACATATTGCCACTGCTGGGGTTGGTTACTTTTGTGTGACTTGATACTTCGTCATATTCTTTCCCAGATTCAATTAAACCTTTTTTTGACTTTTTGGTTTGTCTTCTTTTTATTCTTCTATCTTCACTATTCTTCTTTATTATTATTACTCAAGATTATTCATCACCAAATCTGTTAGTTGTCCCACCCCCTTCTTGCTCCTTCTGCACTTATTGTTGGACGTGACCTTGCTTAATTTGCCTTTGAACTTGCCTTTTAATTCTCATGTACTGCTGTTACCAATCTTTAATTCAATTGCCTTTTGCTGACACGCTCTTGCTTTCCGCAGGGTCACCACCTTCCCAACTCAACAAATATTCCATCACCTGCCTCGATTTATTAGCAAACCAGGCTAGTTTATTCTTTGACCGCCACCTGCCGCCAGCAACTTCACATTCGCCGACGACATCATCTCTACCTCATCCATTGCACGTTTCGATATAATCCACGACTTCTGCCACCAAACTCTCAACACCCTTGAAAAGTCACATCGCGAATCTAATCCACTGTATTCAAGCCACAATTTCAATCGCGATCTCGTTTCGAAGTCGTTTGTGGCTAGTCTCATCGGCCTTTCCGCCGTCTGAACACTTCTAGAAAAGAAGCCAGCCTCATCTCACCCCTAGTGGATCCGAAATCGTTACCTCGCTCGCAAGCGTAAATACTGGGAATTCCAGACCTTGTAACCACGTGGAGCTATTTGGTCTCGACTCTCCCCCTCTCCACAGCTCTCGACGACAAGTTCACGCGACTGTTTGCGACACCTTCACCGACAAACCATCAGCAATTGAGCCAGCGATCAATCTGATTCCTGGTGCCCCTTAATCACGATCTCCTCGATTGTCTCGCAACATTATTGCATTTGGTAATAGCATCGTTTATTTCGAGCGACAAATAACGACGTTATTCACCAATTCATTCAACGACAACACACACATTTAACCTGTTATATATATACTATCATGGCTGCCAACGAACTCCCAACTGCTCACTCGGAGCATCATCCTCACCCCATCGCACGATCTGACTCCTCATCGTCGTCAAGTCCTTCCGATCACAATGATAACGAACCCGTTCTTCACCAACCAGTACCTATTCGACCTGGTCTTCCCCAGCGAAGAAGCAGTGGCCCACTTGTCGTTCCTCGCGATAGTTTAGCCGTTGGCCCCAACGAGCCCGACTTTGGTCCAGATGACGTCAGAGCAATGAGCCCCAGGAGAACAAGCGAGGATCTCGACAGGATCGGAAAGGCTGCACGGGAGGAGATGAGAAGGTAAGCTGCTACAAATGTTAGTATAGGGCGTCGCTAACTTTCAAAGACACGCCAAGGCACTGCAAGATTCTCTCATTACCATCTTTAACCGCATCGAGGCTGTTCGCGAAGAACATGACAAGCTTGATAACAACAACAAGTTCTTGCAAAAGTACATCGGCGACTTGATGAGCACTAGCAAGATCACAGCCACGAGTAGCCAACGCAAGAAATAAGGTCCTACCAGATACGACTATCAGGCACAAATATCCGCCTACGGACAACCGAGACAGCAACCATTACCGATTCGAATGGCTAAACCACGTTTATGCCAACCGTTTTAGAAGCATCTAAATTACGCTTGGGATTCGCGACTTTTTGGGGCCCTGTGTGGGCATGATACCCGCGCTTTGACAGCGCAGTTATTTGAACTCGCCTTTTAGGGCTGAGCAAAAACCTTTTGCATTTCACTGTACAATAACGAACGCATTATGAAGCCGAGAGCAAAAATCTCGCGATGGATCATTGCATGGTGGGAGCACCATGGAGCTTTTGTTTTCTCGGTTTTGCATGATGCTGCATCATCTGCATTGCATTGCGCACGGATTGGCGTTTTGAGGTTCCAGCATAGGTTTAATGTCTGGTCTTTTTGTATTCTACCACGGTGTTGTTATATGGATTGCTGTATACTGTAGCTTCTGTAAAAGATTGAAGCGTAGTGGCAGGTACGGGCTACTGAAGGGTCCGCCCTGAGGGACATGGAGTGAGGTTCGTAAAAAGAGTATTGCTTTGAGTGAAGTTTTGCAGCATGATACCACCAATACCGTGACTTGGATAGCTCTAGTTCATTAATAAACCGAGATTCACCACAATTGGCCCGATATAATCTTGATAGTGATGTATGTGACATAGACCTCTCCACCGTTTAACCTTGACCTGACAGCTCGAACAGCAGACTAAACCCGTTTGTTTATGTTTGACGTTCCTGCAATGCAAGCCCGGGTAAGCCCTTGATACATTAGTGCCATGGATCCCTTTTCCACGTCCGGCCCGAAGACCTGACTCGGGCCTGCCCACCCGTTACCGCGAGGATCTGAGCTGATCCCGTCTAGAATTTTTCCTTTTCTCCCCCCTTTCTCATTTTAGCCTAAGAGATCGGAGCTAATCAACCGTCATGGTGGAGAAACAAAGTTTTTCTCCTTACCGATTTTGTTTCCCGGCGCACGTTTTGTTTGTTTTTGCTGGCGTTTGAGTTTTTTTGTGTCGCCTGGCTGCCACATGGTCGGCTGTACCGGATTATGATATCACTTCTTGCTGAGAAATGTTGAAATGGGATGAGATGTTGACTGTGGTTGTGGCCGTGGGTGGATGTTGCAGGGTGAATATTTCCGGTAGATCAGTGGTGGTTTAGCTTGAGTGGAGTTCTTGGAGTATTAGTTTGTAATCTAATTTATCAAAAGGTATTGGGGAACAATCGAGTCTAGAATTTGGAATTGTCTGGCTTGTGTCTCGGACTGGTAACTAAGGACGGCGAGACTGGCCTGAGGAAAAAGCCGGGTTTAAGATTCGTTACTTATTAGTATTGCAATTGCACTATGGTGAACGAGTCGGTGAGATGAGCTGCAGACGTAGTTATCGATTGTTAATTCGTCAGGAGAATAAAGATAAATTATTTCTTCATGTAATAGCTTGAACTGAGGACTAGTCCTAGTCTAATATATCCATCTACAATCTAACAATTGCAAGTGTACCTTGACCCTGAACTTCGGCAGGTCGATAACAACTTCCAATAATCTCATGAGATCTTGTCCTAAAGTCTCATCAGAAGTTTTCTAACTACTACGTGCCTCACACCCTTCATATCTTCCTATCGCTGAGTGGGAATTAAGACGGTCTTACGCTATTATCGCCATATACGACCTTCGTACAGTTTCGTGAGCAAGTTCCGACAATGAGGTAGCCCAGGATATTGAAGTCGCCATAAAACGACATTGGCTTACATCGATAGAGCTTTCATCATTCACATCCCAGAAGCGTCATGATTAGGAGGATATTAGTCCTTGTAGGATATATAATGCTAAATCACACAGTGTCCTCTCAACAAAGAATCTCTCAGCCCTCTTGGCCAAGTGGTAAGGCGTCGCACTCGTAATGCGAAGATCACTGGTTCGATTCCAGTACGGGGCATTGTCTATTCAATTGTCGAGGATAACCCAATCTTCTTCTTTTGTTGTCCGATTCTATCCATAAAGCATCTCTTTTTGTCCTGGTGGTTGAAACCAGAATCTGGGGACGGGCCGCTTGTTTGTCATTGGCTAGCCCTACCCGTTCGCCTTCTCCTTTGAGTAACTTCAACATCTTCAGCTAGATTTAAGCATATTTTTCATTTTTGTTGGAGGACTGGTTTTTGAACTGGTTATAATGCATTGTCTCCCTATTATCTATCTTCCCAATTCTTAATACACAGGTCTTACTCCCGGCTCGTCATACTTTCGCCTGGCGCATTGAAGAGGATAGAAACCATCATTTTGGACCGAGATAGAACAACACCATCATTCAGATTAACGAATTATATCAAACCCATAACTAACACCTCTATATCTACGCAACTATTCTCCCCCTCTCCCGGCTAGGCTCCTCACTGTCCAACACCAACGGGCCACCTCCAGGACCGCTCGCATCCAAGCTCACCGTCACACCTTTCCTCTCACACACAGCCCGTATGGACTCGCCCAGGTTCCTGAAGTCCACCTCGCACGTCTGTAATTGGTTCTCAACTCCGTCTTTAACCTCGCGGATTTCAACTGCGGGATATGGCAGCCAACCTTCGCGTAGTGGAATCATAATAAGCGGAATCTGGGCCTCGGAATCCGACGACGATGAAAGTGGTTCGCGCTTGGAACCTGGAATTACAAAGTGACCCTTACGACGTCCACCCAGAAGCCAAGTGTCAGCTGGGGCGGTGACTTCGTAACTGTACTCTATATCCTTCTTGTGGTGCATTTCAGTGTCCCAGATCTGTGTCCACTTAAGGTGAAGTGTGGCCGGAAGCATCTGGTTAATGGCCACAGTAGGGACCGCACCAGGCTTCTGGTCAAGCATCTCCGAGCGTGGTGTTTGAAGCTCTATATCAGCTGTATGCAAAATAGACAGCGAAGGGATCTCAACAGGGATGAGAAGGGTGCAGGGATCATCGTGCTGTGTCGTTGGGAGTTGGATTCGAGAATTCGATGTCTGCCACTCCTTAATAGCAGCCGATATTTTCTCTGTTGCGTCTTCCTGTGTTCCTGGGACCCGTCCAATACCAGCAAAGTACTTGTCCCAAGGGACATCCGCCAGGAAGTTGGTAGGAACTGCACCCAGTAGAGAAGCTCGCTCGAGATCAATAGGCTGCAGGGACTTTGTCTCCCTCACTACCACCGTTGAGATGAGCTTGGAGAATGATTCCAGCGAGGGATCATTAAGAGTATCGAAGATGGACTGCACAATCGCCTCTTCGATTTCCGTTTGGAGAATGTTGTAGTACAACTTCAAATACATAGTCCTTGCAACTCGCTTGCTCGACCTAACATCGGTCTTTCTCTTGATACGGTAAAGGAGTGTCGCCGGCTGTTTTGAGAACACCATAGTCGTATCAGCAGGTGGAACACCAAACTCAGACTCGAACAAATCTGATGGTATGAGTTCGCTCTTGTACAGCCGCAGTGGACTGGGGCTTGCTGTCGACACATTGAACCGGGAATAAAGGGCTTGGTGCTTGAACACGTCCTGCACGTTGACACCCAAAGCTAGAGAAATGGGAATCACTATGGACTTGGCAAATGCGTACTTCTGGCCCGACTCGGTTGTGTATGTGACATCGACCTTGGCAGATACATCGGCCATATCTTGCTCAACTGAATAAGGAAAGCGGAAGGTGACAGTCGTTTCCGCGGCAATCTGATTGAAGTAGAGAACACCACCAGACTCTGGTTTCTTTGCAAAGTCCACAGATGAGTTGACGACCTTAGCTTCAAGGGTCAGTAGTCTCAAACCACCAGTGGTAGGCTTTACCCGGATTTCACAATTCTTTAACGAATTCCATCCGGAGCTGAGTGTGAGATCCAACGTGTTGTTCTTGTCCAGAGCAGTATGCTTAGTGGCTGTAAGCTGTACATCGAGTGCGCCGGTTCTCTGGAATATAACAACTTCAGGGTGCCTGAAGATATCAGTGGTTGGTGAAGGTGTTTGGTTGATGTCACGTTCGAAATGAAGGAGAAGATTGCTCGAAGACAGTCCTAGATGATCTATCTTGTACTTTCCAGGAACAACAGACTGCGATTGTTAGCTTGGTCTTGAGCATTGAGCAGAAATACTTACCGTGCACTCTACTTTGACGCTGTTTTGACCAGGGTGTAAGACAACATCTCCAGTTCTTGATAAGTGCAATTCCTTGGTCGGCCCTCCCTCAGATGTCGTGACTCGGACTTCCACTCCATCTAGCTTGATATCATCCGGCAACAGACTCCAAAGATTGATAGTCAGAGTGCATTTGTCTTCTTTATCATAGTACTCAGGGGCACCCGCCACTTCAATATTTGTAAAGAAGTTCGACAGATGCACCTTGACCTGAGACGATAAGGATGAGGCCAGGTCAAACAGGTTACCAACAACTCCCTTCATCGACATTGCATCTGCAGGCTCAGGCTTGCCGATCCTCGACACCCTCTTTGAGCGTTGCTCCAACCTCTCTTTCTCGGCCGCACAAGACTTGGTGAGCAACTTGAGAGCGACACGCACGTAATCATCCTTGGACTTCATCTCGCGAAGACAGTGTAGATACATGACAAGCATGGATAACTCGAGCGAGGTCCACCCGCTTTCGCCGTAGAAAGGTGTCGCTCGATAGAAGTATGAAGCAGCAGTGCCGAATTCTTTAAGAAAGAAGTTGAGCACAGCAAGATCTGCCATACTGGCTTGTACCGCATGATCATGGTTTGCGATAGTATAGTGCCGAAGCGCCTTATCTGTCAGTATCTCATAAAGACGGTAGAAGTTCTCCGGACTGTCAATCGCAGTCTGAAGAAGATTGTTATTCACGCCGATGTCCAAGGGTGGGATCTCCTCTGAAACAGAAGCATCTGTGGCAGGTTGATCAAGACTTATTTCCTCGAAATCGGCCTCAGCTTCTGCAATGATAGGCGCTTCTTGCCACCCATCACTCCAGCCACGCTTCTTACCAAGACCATCGAGAATGCTTCGAGACAGCATATAAAGCTCAGCGCGCTTAGCAGCCAAATCTTCAAGGCCGGCCTTGAGAAACAGTGCATCATGATCATTGCTGACCTTTGGCATACCTGGTCCTGGGAAAACACCAGGGCTCAGCGGAGGTCGAGAACCATGTGCAGGACCTGTTGACACATGGAGCGATGAAGTTCGGGCAGGGTGCATCATGGTCTTGGGCTCAGGAATGGAAGTTTTCTGCTCTTGACTCTGGGAAGGAGTAAGAGTCGATGGAGGAATAGGTAAAGATTTAGATGCGGTTTGAGCGAGAATTTGCTGAGCAACCGAGAAAGCGAATGAGGCAACCACGTTGTCCATAATTTCGGACAGATTGGGGTCGATAGGAGAATCGTCCTCATCGGACTTCTCAGATGCGACAGCAGTAAGAATATCTCGTCGCATAATCTGTGATATTGCTGGAATGAACTGCAGAGTCCTTCGACATATTTCACCAAGACTGGCCAGATTTTCACTCTCCTCCGTATGTTTCGGAGGAGGCGCTAAGGGAGCAACTCCGTGCAGGACAGATTCTTGTTGTTCCTTCAACTTAGCCAGCAAATCATCCTTTGATGACCAAGCGTTTCCGAGTCGCAGAAGCAGTGCCATTTGACGCGCAAAGATATAACATCGGAAGTCAAACACCGAGACATCGTTAGCAAGAATCTTGTCTCTGTATGCCTTCTTGGTAGCACTGATAGGTATCTCATCAAACTGCTCTTTGATCGTTTCGTTCGACTGAAGGTCCACGGCCTCCTCGTCTTCAGTGTTTCCACCGGGTGCTTTTGCAAGAGCAGCGCGGACGATTTCTTTGAGATCATCAGTATGGCTGAGCATTGCACCGCCGTGTCTTGTCGGCGACCCTTCGTCAGCCTGCTCATTTACGACAGAGTCAAGCCCAACGCTCAGTTCGTCATAGCCGACCAACGCATCCTCCACGAGTCCAACACTCTCAAAACCTCTTGCCAAACCTTCTTTCAAGATAAAAAAGGTACAGAAGTTCCATCCTGGTAGACTTCGCTGACCGTCTTTTTCTTTAATATCCTCTTCGTACTGGGTTACACGCAAGTCGAACGAGGTAAGAATAAGACTCTTCAGCTTTGCAATGAGCTCCGCCCAAGCGTTTTCGGCGTCATGCTCATCTTCCAAGTATCCTGTCGGAACCGCAGGAACCACTCTTGGGAGTTGATCATACGGAAGATCGTTGATTCCGATTCGGATTTGTGCGACTCGGTCTGGTGCTGTCTTCCCAAGACCCGAAAAGTCCGTGCGAAGCTTTTCAAAGAGGGGAGTTGAACCAGTGCGCCATCGCGGACCTGATTTCTCTGAAGTATCCTGCGAGCGTGCGCTTGTTCTCGGCTGCGTCGAGGCTGCTGTATTGGGGAGAACCACATGCAAGATCAAGTAATCAAATGCATCATGTTTCTCCTGTTTGCTGTTTCGTTTCGGGTTATTTGATGAAGGTATGTGAGTCTTGATCCATTCTCGAATCTCGGCTCGAACAGAAGTCTTGTATGTCTCGTTGTCGTCACATCTCACTAGCAACACCTTCAGATAGGGTGTTCGACGCAGGCCAGGGATTTGATGTCGTCGTTGACTTCCAATTGTTCTAGATGGCAGTGATTGGGTGTCTATCTGATCAGCCGAAGCTGTCTGACCGCCGAAGTTCTGTTGTTGAAAGCCATCATCGACCGTGCTCCCTGATCGTCGAAGGGTATGGGGAGATGTAGCTGGTCCTGGATCATCCCCCTGAAGGAGCTCAACATGAAGTGTATCGATGGATCGTAAGGGTCCAGCATGCGATTGCCAGTTTAGGTTACGTAGAGGCAGACGAGGGATCAGGCCAGGGGCGAGGAGCTTGTAAACATCGTGAGGATCGAAGTACTCGACTTGCGACAAGGTGTCGTGTTAGCAGGCAACATCTCAAGGGAGCTAAAAGGGGCACAAGAGAACAAAGCGTCAGAGAAGCTCAATACTTACCGGTCACTTTTGACGTCGAGAATGGCTGTTCCATGGCAAACAGCTTGAATGCACTCTTGTCATTGCTGTTTGACCAAGTACAGTATCTCGAGATGGCGTTGAACCGCTAAAGCTGTCCCGAACGAGCTCCAGTGGACGGCAGACCCCTGTTGACGTAGAGGTACCTCCCTTAGCTCATCTTCATGCGCCGGAAGCGGCATTTGTCCGGTCCCAGGCGGTGAATGCACGTGCACTTCCTGATTGGCCGTTTGCAATGACGCTATTTTTATTTTTGACGGCGGGGTGGCGGCAGAATCTTGGAGGGGCAATATTTCGTGATCAAGTAGATCGAGGAATATCGGATTTCTTCATTTCATTCTGTTTCAGAATATCTTTAGCTTCTGGGCATAAGAAATCATAATGTCTACACTCAAGGCTGTCAAATACTCACGAGGTCAGCTCCAGGTCCTCGATCAGCTCCGTCTTCCTCACGAGTTTCATTACGATGATGTTTCCAACAGGGCAGAGGCTTTTGACAGCATCGCCTCAATGCGGGTACGAGGTGCACCTGCTATTGCGATTGTGGCAGCGCTTGGCCTGGCTGTAGAACTTCACAACGGAAGTATCACGGGTTCAAGCGCCAAAGATACTATCTCTCAGATCGAGGAAGCTCTTGACTATCTGAAGGAAAGCCGACCTACAGCTGTCGATCTGACCAACGCCATTAACCAACTTAAGGCCACAATACGAGCGGTTGGTAGCTCTGCCACCAAGGAGGAGGTCATCTCAGCTTTCATCGAAGAGGCTGAGAAGATTTTCGAGAAGGACCTCCAGACCAACCTCTCTATTGGTGACCACGGCGCTGAGTGGCTACGATCACAAGCTGGTGCTTCTTCTGATAAAAAGATCTCAGTTCTTACTCACTGCAACACTGGATCACTTGCAACATCTGGCCACGGCACAGCCCTGGGTATAATCCGAACTCTTCAGTCCAAGGACCTCCTCCAACACGCTTTCTGCACCGAGACCCGACCTTACAACCAGGGAAGCAGACTCACTGCTTTCGAGTTGGTCTTTGAGAACATTCCCAGCACGCTCATCACTGACTCAATGGCTGCATCGCTCTTCCGAACCCGGAAGCAAGAGAAGAATATCACTGCTGTCATTGTGGGTGCTGACCGTGTGGTTCGTAACGGTGACACCGCCAACAAGATTGGCACATACCAGCTTGCAGTTCTGGCCAAGCACCACGGCATCAAGTTCATCGTCGCTGCGCCTACGACCAGCATCGATCTCGAGACCGAGACTGGCGACGGCATCAAGATCGAGGAGAGAAAGGCGGCCGAGCTTACACAGATCACAGGCGCTGTGATCAAGTCTGATGGTACCGTGGACGAGAGCAGCAAGGTGCGCGTTGCCACCGCTGACCAACGCATCAATGTGTGGAACCCTGCCTTTGATGTTACCCCAGCAGAACTCATCGATGCCGTGGTCACCGAGAAGGGTGCCATCGAGAAGGGGCCAGATGGAAACTTTGACTTCAGCAAGATCATGCCGGAGCGATGGGCGAAGATTATCGGTGCCTAAGTCAGCACCTGATTTACGATATCATGTTTCATTTCAGCGTACGGCTATCATATCCAGCATTAGACTAGAGCAACAAAAGTTCGATTTCATTCCGATCAGGCAGACTATTGCTTCAAAGCATGAAGAATCAGCTTCTGATATCCCTCGACAGCCGTCTCGAGATCAGCAACAGTCAGGTTCTCCCGCGCGCCATGTGCCACCAGAATGTTACCAGGACCGTATAAGTACCTCTCGTGGCTGCCCTTGAGGTTGGGAATGTCAGTTCCGTAGTTGACGGTGATTTTCTCGAAGCCTAAACGTGTTAGCGACAGTCTTTCTTAAATTCTCTGGATCAACGTACCATCAACATCGCAGTTGGCCTCCACAGGTCCATAACCATGGGTGCAGTCAAAAATGAACGCATCCTTGTCGACCTCGTCAAAAATAGCCTGGATCTTGTCGTGAACAGCAATGTGCCCATCGGCCTGCTTTCCGCTAGCAACTCGCACGGCAAGGCCAACTCTGGCCTCCTCGGGAATGACATTGGACGCCACTCCACCGCTCCATCGACCGACGTTGACAGTGGTGTTACCAAACAGATCACTGCTACCGAGATCTGTGTCGAGGACCTTTGCAAATGCTCGAATCATCAGCTCGTTGGCCGACTTGCCGAGCCACGGGTAGCCGCTGTGGCCGGGGAAGCCCTTGGTGATCACATCGCAACCCAGCATGCCCTTGTGTCCGCAGGCAAGCTTGAGCTCGGTTGGTTCTCCAAAAATGACAGCGTCCAGGTTGTACGGGAGCTCCTTCTCCTCAAGGGCGGCACTAAAGCGCTTCATACCGTCGCCCCTGACCTCCTCACCAACAACGAAAACGAGGAGAATCTTAGATGAATCAATCTTGTCATGCTCAACAAGGTCCTCTACCGCAGTGATCTGAGCAGCAACGCTGCCCTTTGCGTCCACACTTCCTCGGCCAGTAATCATGGTGTCCTTTGTAACCTCGCCATCGTCAATTCCGTAGGGAATATGCGGCGGAACAACGTCAATATGGCTGCTGACAACAATCTTTGGATCGAAAGACGATTTTCCATCAGGTCGCCAAGCCAGGACATTGAACCGAGGCTTTTTGTCTGGCGTGTTTTCGAAGGGATCGAGCTCTTGACGCGACGTAGTGTAGCCCTTATCTTTCAGATACGACTCAAGCCATACACCAACATCATGCTCGGTTCCAGAAACCGAAGAAGT
The DNA here is from genome assembly GCA_900312805.1 of Fusarium torulosum. Lineage (NCBI taxonomy): Eukaryota > Fungi > Ascomycota > Sordariomycetes > Hypocreales > Nectriaceae > Fusarium > Fusarium torulosum. Next base: position 62,875 of record ONZP01000449.1, read on the forward strand.
CTCAATGAGAGACTTGTGCAAGCTTAAGAGCTCGGATCGGTACGAAGGCGCGTCGGTGGATTTGGAGTCGCTGGAGAGAGGAGCTCGATTGTTGTCTCCAAGAACCTGCTGCCAATCAAACGCGATGGCCAGAGAGGCCGATGCCAAAAGATTGGCGACTGTTGCGACACGCATCGTGGGGAAAACGTCGTGAACCTTGAGGTTTGGTGGTTGGGGATTGAAGGGAGCTCGGTTCAATTGAGCTTGTTGTTTGGTGGAGAAGAGCGCGGAATGACGCAAGTGGCCCGGTCGCCGATGTCGGTCCGACCCGCGTTACCCTGGCGTAGCTGTCACCTTGACAAGAAAATAGACATGGTATGCCAGTGTGATAAAGCTATTACTGTATGTTCATGTTGGGAAGGTGATATTGTGAAGCTTAAAAGGGAATTTCCTGTAACCAGGCTACATATTTGTCAATTCACCAATCACGTTAGCTATGCCTTGCTTTTACAGCTACAAAATAAAACTTATACGAACCCATGCAACGCATAGCAGCTCAGCGTTTATTTGAAACCATTCCTTGTGTGGTCGATAAACCGACCTCTATGTATGGGCTACAATAAAATCCTGCTCTACTTGTTACACTCCGTAAATCTCGGAAGGAAGACAGGCCGTCATGTCGGCTCCCAATTCCGAGCAGAGCCGACTAGTTTGCTGGTTCTCCAGATGATAAGCGTAATGCGGGGTTGACATGTTATTCTTTTCACAATTGTAGGATTGGGAACAAGGATTACTCCATTTTCCCTCTTTGGTATTTCCTCTATTAACTCTTGCATTAAAGTTATATACAGAACTTGTAAGTTGCGTCGGGCTGATATCTGCCAAGGCACTTGTTTTAAAATCAGATTTTAGCATTGATTGGTACTTCCCGAAAACTGAGTCAAAGACAACCTTCTCGACATAAGTTGGTCTCAGAGCAATATCTTTTCATGTATGTCAGAACGATATATCGAAAATTGCTCATAAGAGTGGGAGTTCACAGGAACAAAACCCGAACTGTTAGGCTCAAAGAACCATTGCTAACTAACGTTGACTACTTAGCTTGACCGAAACGCAGCTTTGATTTGACGTGAATTAGACTCAAGAATTTACAGATCAAGAGCAGGACTACCTGAGAAAGGGCTAGACTCAGTCAACGTGAGTATAGCTGAAAATCAAACACCATTGAAGAAAAGAGAACTAATAATCTCAGGAAGACTCGGTTTAGCCTGGAGATAAGATTATCTTAAATAATTCCTTACGTTTAGCTGTTCATGAACTTGACAAAACCATGGGCTCTCTAGAACAAGCTCTTTGGATAGGTACAGCCTACGTCCAAGGCAGAGCCTCAGCCAAACTCCTCGCAAGCGACCTTGAACTGAGCTTCTGGGGCGGTGTTGATCCCCAAACCAGCGAGATCATCGACCGCCACCATCCATTAAGCGGGAAATACCTCCAAAATAGTGTCCTAGCTATCCCGGGAGGTCGGGGCTCGTGCACCGGCAGCGGTGTAATGCTGGAGCTTATACTCAACGGGAAAGCACCCGAAGCAATCATATTCGAAAGACGTGAAGATATTCTCACACTGGGAGTTATGATTGCAGAAGAGGTTTTCAATCAGTCCATTCCTGTTCTGGTGCTGAAAAAGGAAGACTTTCGTCAGCTTCTTCAACTAAATGGGCAGATGATCTATGTGGATGATGGCTATGTGTCCACCAATGCACTATCGAAGCAGCAAACGTGCTCAGTAAGGGACATAGACAGCGGTCTTATTCTCGAGACCACACCCGCGCTTGAAGGCATTAAACTCTCTACCCTCGACCAAGAACTTCTGAGGGGGGATTATGGCGAAGCATCCCGCATAGCTATCAGAATCGTACTCCGCATGGCACATTTACTAGGTGCCACAAGACTCATGGACATCACACAAGTCCACGTCGACGGCTGCGTGTATACCGGTCCCGCAACACTCGCTCTAGCAGAGAAGCTCCGAGACTGGGGAGGCCAAGTCCGAGTTCCCACAACACTCAACTCTATCTCTGTCGATCAAAAGCGATGGCGGGCTCTTGGTGTCGATACCACGTTCGGAGAGGCTGCTGATGCGCTTGGGAAAGCCTATGTTGATATGGGTGCAAGACCAACGTATACTTGTGCGCCGTATCAGCTTGAGAGTGCTCCGAAGCTGGGCGAGCAGGTTGCTTGGGCTGAGTCTAATGCTGTTGTGTATGCGAACAGTGTTCTGGGGGCGCGGACAATGAAATACCCAGACTTTCTTGATATTTCGATCGCTTTGACAGGACGAGCGCCGAAGGGCGGACCTCATATTTACGCTAACCGACTTGCATCTATCTGCGTCGAGATGGTAGGGTTGGAAGAGACGCCAGGACTCGATGACTCCTTTCCGCCTCTACTCGGATACTACATTGGAACGTTGGCAACGAGTCGAATCCCTGTGATACTAGGACTTGATAAACTCGGCCTCTCTACAGACGATCTGAAGGCATTTGGCGCCGCCTTCGCTACTGTTTCAAGTGCCCCAATGTTTCACATAGTGGGCGTCACACCAGAAGCAACCACTCTTGAGGCTGTGGTAGCTTCTGACTTTACCACAATCCAAGTAAAGCCAAGCGACCTGTGCACGAGCTGGGACAAACTCAACAGCGCCCCAACAAGCCAGCCTTTGGATCTCGTCTCATTAGGCAACCCACACTTCTCCCTCCCGGAAATGCGAAAACTCGCCGACCTTTGCCAAGGCCGGAAGAAAGCAGACAGTGTAGCTGTTATAGTAACATGTGGTCGCTCGACATACAAGCTAGCGGAGCAAGCAGGGCCTGTCGATCGGCTGCAGAGATTCGGAGTGCTGATCTTGACTGATACTTGTTGGTGCATGGTTACAGAGCCTGTTATTCCTCCCAAGGCGAAGACTATCATGACGAATTCTGGGAAGTATGCGCATTATGGACCGGGGCTTACGGGGAGGGGTATGTACTTTGGGAGTCTGGCTGGGTGTGTTGACGCTGCTTGTTCTGGGCGTTATGGCGCTGAGAAGCCAGAATGGCTTCAGGATAGAGTAGTTGAATAGTCAAGACTTGGACGAGGTTCCAATATGATCAGAAGTCATGGATTAACAAAGGCATTGTTAGAGTATCAATCTATGACTGAGCTTCTGGCAATTCCCCAGTCATCTTTTCCAGAATTGGCTCAAATACACGTCTGCCGGATGCATCGAACAAACAATCAATCCAAACAACCGTCTTCAAGACATCACGCACACCATCCCACGACTCAACTTCCAAACCGCGCAGAACCTCAAACGTCCATTCCGAAAACACATCATGATTAGAATTATCGTTAACCGTAATCTTCCAAAGCACCAAGAGCCACAAAAGCACAGCATCAGGCGGCCGCACTTTGGCTTTCCTCAACTCAGACAAAGCCTCTCTAAAAGAATCATCTAGATAGGCCTGCCGCTGCTTCATCTCGCGCCAACGAAAGAATATCGCTGCAGTAAACGCCACCATTCCAAGACGAAAAATATTTTCAACAGGAGATGCGGGATAGGATAGGGCAAGCAGGCGGTAGAGTATGGACACCATAATCTCGCTAAAGGTATTAGGCTGGAGTTTCCGCCCGGTTTGGCTGGCGAGGTTGCTGAGCGTCGAGAATTCTTCTAGGTCTTTCCATACATTTGATAATCTGGGGTCTAAAGTTTTGATAAAAGCTGCTATGTCGCTGTTTCGTTTCGTTGCTTTTTTCATACCCCTAATTAAACCTTGGCTAGAAATGTACGGATTCCAGGAGATATCGTTGTTGAAGAAGACTGGTCTACAGCCAAAACGAAGGGCAAGCCCAAGGTCAACTCTATCAAATATCAACATCTGAATTATCTGAAAGTTATGGATACCACTCACCTGCAAACCTTAGCCGGTAGTCTAGGGTTATCATATCTGAGCATCTCAAGGCCACCTCGCAAATCAACTATCCTCGCCATCCCCGCTCCATGGCTCTCTGCTGCCGCTCGATCACCTACCAACTCAGCAGCAAGGCCCAAGGTCACCACCACCATGATAGTAGCGTCTGAAATCGCCTTTGAGTCCTGTGGGTTACTGAGTCTTTCTTGCAGCAATCTGAGTGTTTTTGAAAAGTGGAATTGTGAAAGGCAGCCTTGCTTTCTGCCTAGAATCATGTCGAAATATGCTTCGGCGGAGAAAATAACAGAGTGGAAGTATATTTGATCAACGAGTAAATTGGTAGTCCATGATGATTTCGTCTCGTCGACCTGGAGGCATATCTCTGATGGGTATAACACGCCTCTCATCCCGTGATAGCCTGAGCCTGAAATTAGTCTAAAAGAGTTTGATAATAAAGATCAACATACACCGTAAAAGATCATTCTCCATATAAGGCTTCAGAGGCTCAGGAAAATCAAGTAAAGATAGATTTGTGCCAACGCGGCCTGGGATAGAGCCATCAGGAACTTGTAAGGCTGTAGATGTATCTTTCTTTTTCAACATCCATGATTTGATATTCTTTTTATTATATCGAGACTGGTTCGAGCGAGCAGCATGGCTTCGGACCAGTTTTTGATTATCTTGGCTAGACTTAGATGCTGTTCCTACAACGAACGTCAAGGTTTGAGCTATACGAGTGGTTAGTGAGAGTGTGTGCAGTCTGCAACAAGCTTACTCTGAGTAGTTTGTTTCTTTTGTTTGGGCATGGTGGTATCCTTCGTGACCGGGGCTTATAATCATAGCGTTTCTTGGTTATCAATATATGTTCATAGACCGTGAGTTGGCCGTTTTGCAAAGATGAGAGCCTTGTTGATCCTAAGTTGAGGTGAGTCGACTCCCCTGATATGATGACGGAATTCGGGTGTCTTAACTCCGAGCGCTACTACAAAATTGGCATTAAGGTATGTTTTCAGCCACAATGTAACTATAATCATGGAATTAACAGCATCGCGAGACAAACGAGAGTATTTGAGTAATGCTTGCAGTTGTATTAGGGTAACAGACTGCTATGAAATAAGCCACAAATTGTACAAAAACAAAACCAAATCAATTACAAAACGCCCTGAGCGTTGATATTCAAAGGGTAGAAATGATATCCTCTACTCCCGCAAACTTGAGTTCCTTAATTGTCTCCTTCCAAACCTGTTCTACCAAGGTTTCGCCTTGCGTATAAAACCAACCAGCCAGTCTAAAACACATCAGTCAGTCATAACTCACATCTACATTAAACAAAAGGTTACTTACGGTGCAATCTCGCAACTCATCAGGAAACACCCATGAGACTCCTTCCCGTGACCATACACTGCGTTAGTATAGCTCGCAGCACCTCTATCAATAGGTCTTCCTGCAATAGAAAAAAATGACCGGCCAAGCATCCCCGCTACTCCGGTGGCTTCGTGGTGTCCTCCTAGGTTAGTACCCTTTGTAAGTCCCGGATCAACCATATTAATGATCACATCATCAGGGTTAACTTTCTCGCACAGCTTCACGAGAAAGAGCTGATTGATCAGCTTGGACACGCCGTATCGCTCTTGGGAACTCCACGGTGTGATATCTGGATCGTCGAAGGATGCTAGCAACGGCCTTTCGTCCCGGTTAGGGAACTTGCATAGGTGTGCTGTGAGAGAGTTGACGGTGGTAAGTCGAGGTGGTCTATTGTCTCCGGCTTTGGTTTTTAGGATGGGGATGAGAAGAAGGGTAAGAAGAGCGGTGCTGAAGTGGTTGACTTGTATGCCTACTTCATGGCCGGTAGAAGGCACGATATCAAAGACGGATGGAGAAAGCCCAGCATTAAGAATGACAAAATCGATACGAGATAGCTCATTCGCACACTTGTTTGCAAATTCCTGTACAGAGTCATACGACTGCATGTCCAATCGCCAAATATCGATTCTAGCCTTCGGCGCAACAGCCTTGAGTTTCTGTGCTGCTGCCCTACCCTTCTCTAATGACCGGACACCCATAATCAAGTGTTCGAGACCTAGAGAGAGTAATTGTTTTGAGGCTTCAAACCCCAGGCCGGTGTTTGAGCCAGTGATGATTGCGACGCTTCCCTGGACTTGTGGGTATTTCTCCTTGGTGGGTAGTTCGATGGTGGTACGAAATTGGTTCTTCCAGAAGACGGGCAACCAAAAGTCAGGAAGAGGGCTCATGTCCCTTGATGGGACTGAAGAAGCGTTGGTGACTGGGGGCTTTTCATTCTTCTGGCAAGGCATCTTGACCACGGTGTTATAGGACAAAGACTGGGAGAATAGGTATTGAGGTCGAATTAATAAGAACAGAAAAGAGTAATGGTTTTGACTGTTTGAAGACTTATTTAGAGAGAACCAGAGATCTTTATAGCCAAAATCCATTTAGCTGGCGTTATGACCATGTCTATTGCTGTCAGTCTCTAACATGACCAGAACTGAAGCTTTCCCAAAGAGGAAATCGCAAAAGTCTTGGCATTCTTACAACAGCGTCACGACCAATCAGCATCCTTGGACTTTCACCAGAAGACAATGCGACAGTCAATTATTCGCAAAACTATGCAAGAATACAATCAAAAATTGCCGTTTAACCACAGTAACTGCGGAGTTAAGTCGTCATATCTCCTTTCTTCCGGTATTATCAGTATCATCCTGAGGGGAGTTTGATTTGGTGATGAGGATGGCTTGTGGTTCAGTTTGAGTGATGCTGCCTAACCTAGACCAACAGATGCAAGTACAATTCAGTTTTTGTTTGCAGAGTGTGTTCTCCAGTGATTGTCATGCCGTGACTCTATAGCTTTATTGTTGATGAGAGCGTAATTTAAGTTAACTGATCTGAGAAGTATAACTTATATTATCTTGTATAAACTGTAGAAGAGAGGAAATTGTCGGAACTTCTGCACACCCGTATAAGTTGAAGTAGCCACACCACTCTTACCACCCATTCACTCTCCAGGTGAACCTCTCACGTAATAACAAAAACCCGACAAGCCCTTTCTATCTTGCCCTATCTTTGCCGTCATTTCTGGTCCCCGATCGCGCTTATCTCCCCCGGAATCCGTGGTGGATATCGTCAGATATGCTAAGACAGCAGCGCTCCGCCTCGGAAGCTACATCTACTACCGAATCCCTAACATTATCTCACTGACTCGGTTTCTAACACACGCCGTCCTCATGACATGTCTTTACCCCTCGTGTTACTTGCGCCCTACAAAATATACTGGCCCAATCAGCCATGTCAATTGCAACGTCCCCGGCTTGTCCAAGTGGAACCCCGTGTCATTTGTGCCCCGCGATAGCTCGATAGCTTGATAGCTCTCATGATCAATAGCCGGGCCCTGAATACTTTAATATCGTCCTCCGGGAACCCTTTCTCCACGACCAATTCAATTTCATTTCTCTCTGTATACCTTCTTGTGAATCAAAAGATACCCCCTTCTCCCTCACAATGACCGTCGTCACACTTCCCGAGCCTTTCGCGAGCATTCCCCGAGAGAACTTCCTCTTCGGCGCATCTCCTCTCCAGCCCCTCCCCCGCATATCCGCTGCCCTTGGCGGCAAAGTCAACGTCTACGCAAAGCGCGAGGACTGCAACTCGGGTCTTGCCTACGGCGGAAATAAGGTCCGAAAGCTTGAGTTAGTCAATCGCATGCCACAACTCACACAAGACAAAATGTAGCTGACTCTGCGACACCAGATACCTCGCTGCTGAGGCGCAAGCCCAAGGATGTGACACCCTCGTCTCAATCGGCGGCGTCCAGTCCAACCACACCCGCGCTGTCACCGCCGTCGCTTCAAAGCTCGGCCTCAAGGCTGCGACTGTTCAGGAACACTGGGTTGACTGGGAGGACCCTGGTTATGAGAAGGTCGGCAACATCCAGCTTTCGCGACTCATGGGCGGCGACGTGAGACTTGACCCTTCCACATTCGGCATCGAACACAAGACAACTCTAGCCAAGCTCAAGGACGAGCTCAAGGACAACGGTCGCAAGCCCTACTACATCCCCGCCGGTGCCTCAGACCACCCCCTCGGCGGTCTGGGCTTTGCGCGATGGGCCTTTGAAGTCGAAGCGCAAGAGAAGGAGCTCGGTATCTTCTTCGACACAATCATCGTGTGTGCCGTGACAGGCTCTACCTTCGCCGGCATGATCGCCGGCTTCAAGCTGGCCGAGAAGAACGGCTCCCCCAAGCGCAAGATCATCGGCATCGACGCCTCAGGCAAAGTGCAGCAGACCTTCGACCAAGTGCTGCGCATCGCCAAGTCCACAGCCGCCAAGATCGGTCTTTCAGAGGACGACATCACAGCCGACGACGTGATCCTCGACCCCAACTACAACGCCAAGGTGTACGGCATTCCCGACGAGACCACCATTGAGGCTATGAAGTTTGGTGCGGCGACGGAGGCTTTCATCACAGACCCTGTGTACGAGGGTAAGAGCTTGGCGGGTATGATGGATTTGATCAAGACTGGCAAGATCGCAAGCGGGAATGTGCTTTATGCTCATTTGGGAGGTCAATTGGCTCTGAATGCTTATTCATCCCTATGATTTGACTTTTTATAATTATAAAGCGTGCATAGAATAATTAGAGAATTGGCTTATTTCTGGCCGTGTCGATTTATTGGTTAAGCTACGTGAGTTGTTGTAGGAACATCAACGGGGCAGGTCAAAGAACTTACGGCGTCGAAGCAAGCGAACAGTATTTAAGGCTTGCTTCCAGGACCTTGAAACCAGTGAACATAAAGGAAACCATTGAACAGTAGCCGTAAGATTTCAGTTGATGTCATCAATCATAAGATAGGATTAGGTATCATAGAATAACAAGAAACCGCAATGGCCGCCCTACTCCATGCTTTTCATACACCCAGCGCAACAACAAAACACAAAACCAGTACCAGAACAAACAATTCAACCCACAACAACCATCTCATCCACCATCTTCATAAATCTCTCCCTGTACTCGAACGGATCTGCCGTAATGCTCATCGGCCCCTTGTGAGCAAACTTGTTGAAGATCTTGACAATCTTCGTCAAAGCCCGCGCTTGGAAGGCTTGCTTCGTCCAGAAAAAGTCCAGCAGCACACACCGATACGTCCACTTCCCTTTAACGTCGTTCACGCCGCGTCGCCAGTTTCCAGCGTCGGATTTTACAACGGGTACTTCGCTGCCCTGCGGGTAGCGCACCAGGAAGAGCGAGTAGTCCACTGCGTCGTGGCATGCAAGGAGCGCTGAGTCGGCGAAGAGTAGAGATGTGAGCTCTTCCTTGGCTTGGCGTGTTACGTGCACTTTATCTGGGAACTCATCGACGAGACGCTCAATCACACTGTCCGGCGCGAGGGCTCCGTCTGCGATGTCCCGCTCGGGGAAGAAGTAGTCGTTGGGCTTGAGGTCGTACGTCTCCCAGGTCTTTCCCTCGTCGCCCTTTGGCTTTCCGTAGAGGAGATTCTCCATGACGATGTGATGCGTCGGCGCAGCGCCCAACATGCCACCGAGAGAAGCATGCGGCGCATGCACAAGATCCGTAATACGAACGAGTAAGCTGTGAGGCTGGTTTTTCATATGCATCACATAAGGATCCAACAACTCCTTCGCGAAGAAGTTATGCTCAAAGCGTCTAGGCAGCGACTTGATGAGATACTTCTCATTAGCGGTTGTGAAAAACGTTGAGCCGCTGTAGCCCAGATCCCCAATGGGAACCAGCTCCGCGGAGTCCTCGCCGTCTATTTGGAACGAAACATGGTACTCATCCTCATCGAGCTGCCAGACTTCCTTGCGCAGAGCGAGAAAGTCCACAGAGCGATAGCGCGCGAGGAGTAATTTGAAGAGGCGGAAGAAGGCGAGGATGGTTTTGATAAGGCCCTTCTTTGATGTGCCGTGACGAGTTGATATCGCCTTTGCTATTGAGACCGAGATGCGAGAGGAGCGGATCTTCATGGTTTCGAGTGGTTATTCCAAGGAATTTTGAAGTGAGTTTGGGCCTAAATTGAGCTTAAAAATTGGGTGTGTTGTTCGAGAATGTTGAAGAATCAGAGGTTGGGATATCTTTAGCTCTGACGTCATTTTGTCATCAATCGAGGATCGCGATCGATTGCACATGTGATTCCCAAGGCGTTTCAGTAGAAGGAGTAATTCATACTTGAAAAAAAGTAGTAGATATTATTTATATCAGCGCTGTATATCTTGTTTCATCCCGGTCATTACCGTTCCGTATCTCTATGAAAGTTGTGTATGTGAAAAAAACATGTGTATAAAACAATAAGAACCTCGATAGACTCGCTCGCTTTGCGCCAGTCGCTTCCAACCCTGTATTTCCAAGTATAATAGCCAAAACCAGAAAAAACTCAAATAAAATGCAGTTGTTGCTTTTGTGTAATCCGCTTCGATAAAGCACCCTCTTGAAACACCGATGTATCGTTTCGTCCAAGTAGTAAAGGTGTACAAAATGCAAAGACAAGAAATAGGAAATAAGAACATGTGTGTGTGTGTGTGTGTGTGTGTGTAAACGCTGGCCAGGTTTAGAAACTGAACAGACCACTTCTTCTCTTACCCAATGGGTAAACAATCAGTGCACTCATGAACAGACCAACGCTGATGCCGATAGCAACCTGGATAACCTTGAACAAGACGTTGAAAGCTGTTCCTTCAAGGTTGCCCATTGTGTTCATATCGGACGCGATCTTGGTTCCGTTCTTGGTAATTTCATCCGCCATAGTGATGCTGGCCAGCAGAGAGCCACCGGCCGCTAAACCAGATGGCACCTGCACGAAGATAGCAGGAAGCATAGCCGCTGCGGCAAGACTGTATCCGACCTTTCGGGGCTTCTTCTCGGGTTCTTGGTCCTTCTCTGGTGTAACGGGACGGGACTCGGGGTCCAGGATAGTTGGGATGGACCACTGATCGGGCTTCTTCTTTGTGTACCTGGGGCGAACTCTGAGTTTCCACCAGTCGACAAAGTCCAACCAGCCGTTCTCGACGTGTCGTCCAATTCGAGAGTACAAATTTGCGAGAATACCGATAGTCAGGGCACCCAGCATGTTGGAGATCTGGCCGTTCCCACCAAAGTATTCGGCGCAGTAACTGTTTACCGACCAACCAGCCAAAGCCATTCCGACCATAACGGGAGACTGCTTCCACTTGGCCTGGTTGATAAGGCAAAGACACATGGTGAACGCGGGCACGAAGAGGAAGTACCAACCCCGCTCCAGAGGCCTATCGCAGGTCGACCGACTCGATGCATTGTCGTCGATCATGCCGTAAAGAGAAGCGCCGATGGTGATACCGTACCCGAGGAAGAGAGTGTAGATAAGAGCGTGAACCATGCGGACACTACCGGCGACGATGTTATGACTTTGAAGCTCGAGCGAACTGCAGAGGACCATGTAACCTGGGAGAATCAAGGCGATACTGCTTTGTGCTAGAGCACTGAAGCAGAATAGTTGACCGTTTTGTATAGAACCGAATGCTCGCGCGAAGAAGGATGTGATGACGGCGGCTGAAACCTCGAAGACGTGGGCGTACAGCTCGTTGCTAGGAGCCAAAACCAATTGAAGAATACCGACGACGGAACCGAGGAGAAAAGCAATGGGCAAGTCGATGAATCGGCCCTGGAAGGCGAAAGGGGCAACACAGGCTGATGCAACACCATATAGGAAAACTCGCACCCAGACGTTATACTTGGGCTTTCGCTCGTTGACCTCATCCAATCGCTTTGTGGCTTCCTCAACGCCGATCTTGTCATGGACAACCTCCTTGTAGATGTTATGCACATCCCGAAGACGTCCAAGATCAATACCCTGTGGAACGCGAACGAGCTTCACCTCGGTTGTATGCGTGGTGCTATCGTCGAAGCTGATAATCATACAGCCAGGCAAGTAAAGAAACTGCGCTTCGATCTCGAGAACTCGCGATGACATAGTCATGTACTCTTCCAGCCGATGTGTAGGAGCGCCGTACATCATGAGTGCCCGACATAGCTTGAGTAGATACCGATGGCGTTGAATAATACCGGCGATGTGGATGGTGATTCGAGACTTATCTCGCTTCTTGGGGGTTGGTGGTTGTTGCTTGATCTTCTCGGCCCACTTGTCAGAGATGTTGGCAGACGCGGGAGCAGCAAACATAGAGGACGACTTCATCAGCTCCGTAAGAGCAAGAGAAGATGTTGAGTGGCGGGACTTGTGGTAGTTGAACAAGCCGCTGGATGGTCGCGAGCGAGCAGGTGATCGAACAGGAGGAGTTCCATTTGATGAACCGGGCCTCGATATCGGAGGCGAGCCGCGTGGAGACATTAAAGGGGTTCCTGGATCTTTGGGCGTGTTCATACCACTGCTGGGGACTTTCACATCGTCGTGGTAGAGCTTCAATAATGAAGAGAGAATACCGCCGCGGTATTGGTCGGGTCGTGGGACGTAGTCGTGAGCATAAGCTTGCTGAAGCACCGGAGTCGCAGTACCGGAAGCATGTCCTCCGTTGGGATGTACCGTGAACAAATCTTTCTTTCCCTTGCGAGTGTGAGATCTCACAAGGTTCTCAGCAGCAGCATGGTGTTGAAAGCGGTCAGTGTCGTCGTTTCTGGGAACGCGCTGTCGAAGTCCAAAGTAGCCTGCGTCCTCGACCGTAGCCGACTTTGGCGGTGGTGTAATCTTGGGATCGTCGTAGTCCTGAATTAAAGGCTTGAATGATGGAATATCTTCAAGATCAAAAGACCCCCGTCGAGATCCTGGTGCTGAGTAACTTCCCAGCGACACGGCTAATTGATCTGCTCTTTGGCGAGCATCCGCCATGGATCTGTACTGCCGCTCCGTAGTCCTGGACTCCGCCTGGTCCGCTTTCTCCCTCTCTCCTGGATCGTCGTAACTGGTGTTTCTGCGCAGAGCCGGTCTGGGCCTCTTGGGACCTACAAGATCTGGTGTATCCGGTGCCAATGTCTGTGTCTGCAGCTCCTGACGCTTCTTCTCCTGCTCGGCAGATAGGATCTTCGTCAGAGCGAGACTCAACTCGTAAGCATCCGGCGCATTGGGTGGTAGTTCGCCAGGGGCAAGCTTGGGCGATCCAGCAGGTGAGAAGACGCCTTCATCTTGACCTTGACGACGTTGGCTGGGTGCTAGTGATTCGCTGCTCTCGCCAGAGCCTTCTCTGCTTGCGTGGAAGCCTACTCGCTTCTTTTCCCTGCGGAGAGGAGTGTGAACCTGACTCGGCCGAGCGCTACCGCTACCACTCCCACTCCCGCTCGCGCTGCCGCTACCGCTGTCGTTCTGTTCGGCCGACATATCGAAAGGGAAGGGGGGAATATTTGATATTCGAATAAGAATATTGGGTCCTGCAAGTGGGAAACTTGGGGTGTGCTTTATTTTTTCTGGAACTGGGACCGCAGTTCTTTTTTAAGGATTGGCCCTGAGAGGGCTCTTTGAGCTCAAGGATGAGTAGGAA